>BMAO01001893.1:0-24957 GCA_019973975.1 Trichonephila clavata
ACAGATTTTCAAAGTAATAATTTCAAAACAATGCAGAAAGAAATAGCTTTTTTACATATTATGTAACCTGAAGAAAAAAACCTTTTGACTAAACTAACACTCATTAGCCCAGGTGTGTAAGTACTCTTTATATCAATTGTTTTGTTTAAATAGAAACATCTATCCACATGGAAATAAAGAAAATGCATTGCTATATTACAAACTAAGCTCATTTTTGTTAAAGCAACTGATTTTACACTTTCCTATCACCAAAGAAAACAAATATAATAGTTTTTAAGTTAATGTTTTTTTTAAAATTAAATACTTAAAAATTTTAGTCTTTAGAAGAATGTAAAAACAACTCTAACAGTACATTTTTGCATTAACAAAACATTTAGTTTTTAACCTAATGGAAAGAGCTTTTAGAGAAGTTTTCAGCACCATTCAGAAGAAAAAATAACATCATAAGGACCAATAGAATCATAATTTAGCAATTTTACTTGCTGTACAGAATTTTATTTTCAATACCTTTTTTCAATTATTCACTGTTAACAAGAAAAATAAAACAAACCAAAATCATATTGCTGAAATATTTATTCTGGAAATTGTACACATACATATATACATAAAAAATAAACAAGAATATAAGTGAATTTTTTTTTATAAACACTATCTAATCCATATTATAGTCAACTCCATCCTTATTTGTGCAGAACAGATTATGTTTTAGTGTAATATACATTGCAAATATAGGAAAGTGTGTAAAAGTACATAAACAACTTTTTAATTTTTTTATCAAATTATGTCTTTGAGTTACAAAATGTGAGTGAAAATGCCTTTC
Organism: Trichonephila clavata; assembly: GCA_019973975.1. NCBI lineage: Eukaryota > Metazoa > Arthropoda > Arachnida > Araneae > Nephilidae > Trichonephila > Trichonephila clavata. The sequence goes on from BMAO01001893.1 coordinate 821, forward strand.
AAACAGTGTTGTTTCAAATAAATTACATGTTAGGATATGCGAGTCATCTAAATTATTTACTGCAGAATTTATAGATAGCTGGTTCTGAAAGAGTTTTGAAAGTTCTCATTAGAGTAAATTTTTACAAAGGTTGTTCATAATTATATAGTTTTCGAAATGACTATCTACAAAATTTAGCATAACACATGTAGTGATATGCTATGCCTGTATGAGTATTTAGAACATAATGACAAAGCTACAATGTGAAACCAATGGTCTTTGGCAGAAAGTGCAAAATGTATGAAATTCATAGATTAATTTTACCATAAAATATGTATAAAAAAAAATTCAGAGCTATATCAAAATTTAAAACAAATTATGAGTGGAAACATTAAAAATCAAGATTTGTACTAACAAGCAGAAATGAAATTAGTGCAAATTAAAAATAAAGCATTCATAATTTAGAAACAAGATAAAAGATTTAAAAAATACAATTTTTATAATATTGCACGTCTACCTGAATTTCACATTTATAAAAACAACAGTTAAAAAAATACCACACATTGGAACAATATATACAGGAACTAATTTGCTATCAGTACACTACACATTAAACATCTTTTAGAAGTGGTTTTGAAATCGCTGCAAAAATTTTGGCATCCAATAGTATTCAATCAATGATGATGGTCTCCCACTAAGAACTCAACATGACAATAACTTAAAAGATTGGCTTATTCCTGGCAAAAAAGGAATTACATTAAGAGCAAAAACATAAGTACTTTTTTTTATAGAAAACCAATTAGAAAAATATGAATGCCAGGATTTAAAGAAATAGAACAAAAGGTATTTAGAAATGCCAAGAAAAAAGCAGAAAAAAATAAAATTGAAACTGGAAAAATAATAACTGCATATAAAAGAGTGGGGTGCTCAATATCATTGTTATAATTTCTTACTAGTTCTATTCCAAAATGCAGAGTTAGTGTAAAAATGTAGTACAGAGGACCCCACGCCTTTACCACGATGACATTAATTTTCTAGTTAATCATTTTATTCTTAATTTTGGTGAGTTTAAGAAATGTACAACTAGTAGAACATTTTTCATATTGCATTTAAATCTTTAAAAGCACATTGTCTGAGAAACTATGTTTTTTGGCTTCACGGTAAAGTTCACAAATGGATTTCTTTTTAAGACATTGAATTAACATTTTAAGAAAACTTTTATTTTATTTTATTTGTATTATAGACTATAATCTCTGTGTATGTATATATGCATTTTATTACACATACGATTTTTGAGAAAAAATATGCTTTTTTTTAAAAAAAATTGACAAATTTCAAAAAAATAATGTAACTCTTATCGCTCTAGGCACAGATAATGATGTTATTTGGGTGCAGTTTTAATATTATTTGAATATATTAATTAGAATTTTCAATACAAGGTTTACTGTAACTGCAATTTTTAACTAAAAATTCCCAATCTATCCAAAATAATTTAAAATTTTGTGGAATTGTATTTTAATTCCTGACTCAAGTGTAGTATAGGGGAGAGGGCCCTTTCGATTTTTATATAGATATTATTGGTGAGATAACGAATTCATTCTGGCTTCGGGAAACCTATTGCAAAGTGAAGTAGCTTGGCGATCGATTTTGGTCACCAAAAAAATTTGACATCGCCAAGTACCTATACTACACTTGAACCTTAATTCCTAGTTCTATGCACACCCTTTTTAAAGAAAAAAGTGTTTTTTTAGTTGAAAATTTGTTTTAATAAAATGCTCCGAGGGTAGGCACATATCTTAAATTGATTTTTTTAAGTAATCCTTAAAAAAAAAGGCATTTTTAATACATTTTCCCGCTAAATTCCTATAAAAGCCTTACAATATCAAAACAATCTAGTACTCATGTGTTCGTCCGCGGGTAGCGTGGTAGAAACGAAAAATAGTCCGGAAGATTTATGAGAACTAAATTTGTTGTTGAACCCCAATCTTTAAAATATGTAGCCAGTATATTAAAAAAACTTTTTTAATCCTGAATATCTTTTTAATTTGTTTGATAGTGTTAATTAACCATTTTTTGAAATTTTGAGTACATGTAATGTCTCATATTTGTAAAGGCATGTGTTCAAATCTGATATAAACAAACTCATTTCAAATTGAGCATGTCCATGTAGTCATTTTTGATTATTTCTTTTTTCTCCGTGAAGTGGATTGGGTATTGTTATTCAAGATATTGGGACAAATGTGCGGCAGAATGCTTATTTGAAAATGGACAAATAGTGATTTCGGTGGTCGTATAAATTTCTCCGAATCAAACGGTTCAAAAAATTAAAGATTTCCTGCATTTTTTACTTTTACCATATACCGAAGGTGGTTCTGCTCTTTAAAAAAAAGAAAAACCTATCACACACTCGCTTTCCATGACTTTGAGTGGTGATTTTAAAGTTAACTTCAGTTGGCTAGAAGCCGAGTCACTCATAGCTTTTTTGAATGATGAACTCGAGCTCGAAATGAACACAAATCCAAATGTTTCGACAACTAACAGTGGAACTGTTATTGACACGATTTTTCAACGGTTTTTAAATACTTTGAAATCACAAGTATATATGTCATATTTTAGTTATCATAAGTAATCACTACCGCTCTTCCCCAAATTGAACAAGAATAATTACTTTTGAAAAAAATTGCATTACTCCTTGTAATGCATTTTAAATAAAATTTTCATTAAAGATATAATTATTCCAAAGGAAATTATTTCCAATCATACTCGATTAATTTTTTTCAGGATTTAAGTTGCTATTGCGAATTTATCACGATAACATCAGATGTTACACATTGTATGCGACTACTGTAAGGCTCGTTTCTTTTTTTTTTACTGATCAACCAGATATGTCTTTCTTTGATGGATTTTTACAAAAAATATATCTTTGATTCTCATTTTGGCAACCCTCTCGTGGCCTTAAAAATTTTCTAACCTCCCACAAGATTGGATTGCTTACAAAATAAATCTTAGAATAAAAGTTAAAAATTTAAAGAATTTTCTTACCTTCTATATACAAACTTGAAATTTTTGAACATAAATTTTTGTGAAAATCAAATTCAATGATAATATTCATTTAATTCTATATAAAAAAAAAAACCCTAAGAGCACAAAAAATGCTTTATATACTTAAGTTCAAACTACCTATCAACGAGTGCTTTTTTTTGTGTCCTTTCTCCTTTCCTGTTATTTCCATGAAATCATTGGAGCAAAACAATCATTCCCGAAAATACACCAGAATTTCGAAAGATCTAAAAATTATTTAACTATGACAAAACTATAATTATATAAATATTGATCATTTGTTATAAAAGTAAATAATTGCTTTCGCAGATACACCCGGTTCTAGTATGCTTAATAGTTTTTCTGTGTTGTGTCAAATTTCTACATTTCTTGCTTAACTATTTTGTTTAAGCAAGTAATGTTACTATCCGAATAACTTAAGTTTTTGTCTTTGAGTCGATCGCTTTTTATTGTACGTTGTCGAGCTTTAATTGTTTCTCTTCTGAATTTCTCATGATTTCTTTTAAATGTAAGGAGTTGGATAGTTATTTGCATCCTCACACACAAAAAAAGCCTCGTATAATTATTTTATCTTAATAAACGGAAAAGGTTTTATTTGAGAAACATGAAGAATTTTCTGGTACTTCAGCAATAGAATGCTTTATTACAAAATTAAGTAATACACCCAAAGTTCAATTGAGTCTTTTACTGCGTCTTTGTGTGGTCCTGAGATTCTTTCTAAACTTTTAATTTTACCACACTTCCTTCCACAATTAGATTCACGATTTCTAAGCCCTTGCCTGTTGCTTTCCGGAGAATACAAAAAGTATGCCTGCTAGTTTGATATCACGAGGCATCGCGCCAAGTTGTTTATGTTCGCCAAGATGGGCGATAACATTACAATATGGTTACCTTGATATTTTTATCGTCTGGCGATGTGGTTGCCATGGAGATAACGTATATTAGAAATAATTTTTATTGGTTCTGTTCCCGCGGTAATCCTATTAATTTCAGACGATTTTATTTCTATTTCTTTTGCAATTTAACCATTTTCATTGCCAATCCGGATTCAAATTATATTTCAGTCTTCTGTTTTATTTAATGCTATTTTCGAATATGGATATTTCTAATATCATTGGTGAGAACTAGGATATTTTTTTAAAAGAATGAGTGTTATATTATTAATTATTCCTATAAATCGTTTATTTTCAATTTATTTTACTTTTTAAAAATGTTTTTTTTTTTCGTTTCTTGTTCGATGAAATTCGTTGAAGAAATTTGCAGTTTTTGGAACATAGCAAGCTTTCAGTACTTTTTAGTTGCTATTCATTATCAATTTTAATATATATTATGTAATTATTTTATTAATAATATAAAAAAATTATTCGAATGTGTAATAATCATATAATATACGTTATTTGTAATAATTGTTATTTTATAATTATTATTACATATGTGTTATTTATTTCTAAGTATTATGTTATTTATTATTATGTTATTTATTTACAATTATTTTGTTGTTTTTTATAATTATATTAAATGAGTTTTCTTATATCTGTACGATTCTTATTTATATTACAATAGGATGATTATTCTTTTTTATAAAATCTATTAAACTATATTACGTGATTATTATATAAAATAAAAAGTAATACCGCATGAATATCTAATAATTATTACTATTTAGTATATTATATGAATATTATATACATAATAATTTCTATAACACATATTGCAAGATTATTGTATACTGCATAATATTACTATTAGTAAATATGGTTTTTTTATATATATAATATTTATATTAATTATTTATTGATCTTGGTTAGTCTCCATCTATTCCTAAATTCTTCATTTGAAATCGATTTTAATGTTTTTCAAAACAGTTCTTTAAAATAATTTTCCTGACGAGTCTTACCGCTAGGCCGCCATCTTGAATTTCATTCCAACGGCATGCGCTCCTTGGCGTGATTCCTTATCACGCCAAACAGCGTTTGGCGCCCTGCCCCGTGATATCAAACTAGTTCCAAAGTATGAAATTCTTACGATGTCTAGGGGAACGAAATATCTTTATCGGCTATGCTAGGTGTTTGGCATCTTTCTTTGATCCTGGTGACTTTTACACACCCGATGATTTCGCGAACTGACCTTCAAGATGACACCCCACAGTGAGCGATTTGTCTTTAGACACGGAATTTCATTGTATTACTACCCAGTTCAAATATTCGAAAACGTGGTTCCACAAATATCACAACCTCTTATAATTTTAAGGGCAAGGGGATCATCTACAAAGTAATCTATTTTTTCACTGCTTTAGTAAAATGGGAAAACGATAAACCATTGAAAGCTATTTCATGGTAGCAGAAACCAATACAGTAAAACCTGTTTTTGTGCGGTAGATAGGGATCGCACAAAAAAAAAATCGAAAATTTCATATAAATTTACGCATAACAGACAACTTCGTCGAAATACTACAAAAAAAATTATGCGGTGGAGAGGGACCGTATAAAAGAGACGTAATTAAAAAATACGCCACTTTTTTACGAAATTTATGAAAAAGTACTTATATAACAAAATAAATAATTCAATCACGCATGAAAACATTTTTAAAAAACAATTAGTTCCTTATTGTATACAGGGAGAAGTTTTCAAAATGCACATAAATAATTCTTTGCTACTCATCGTGACCCAAAGCGCCCATCACCCTGTGGTGAAATAGTTCAAGATCGCTTTCGTCTCTCTCTCACTTGAAACTATACAATATCAATATATTTTTTCGGCACCATAAAGAAAGATATGAGGTTTTGCGACAAAGGTCGGTTTGTCAGTAGATTGTAAATGTCACGATAACCAGATATGCAGGATCGAAGCCCTTTTTGAAACTTCATACTCAGAATTGATATCTATTTTAAGAAAATGTTTTTCCGATTTAATCTTTCTTTAATATTCCAAAAATATTTTTGTAAAAGTCAGTTATCGTGAAAAAAAAATGACAATTTTCAAAAAGTTCATTGCGATACTTTTACGTTGAATGATTTAAAAAAACTTAGCAATATACAGAGGCGGATTAAGGTAGTTGGAGACCCCTGGCGGTAAAAGATTTGAGGCCGAAAGAAGAGTCGAAAGAGTCGAAAAACAAAATTAGAGATAAGACTTGCTTACTTTAAATTCTCAAAATAAAGTGTATTACTGTATTAAAACTCATCGGCTAAAGGAAAAATCTGAACTGTTCATAAAAAAAATTAAAAACCTTGCTTAAGAGCTTACAGTTTTGCTATACAGTTTGATTTCTCTTTGGCAAATTCATCCATTATTTTAACCCTATCTATTTTGTCCAAAATATTTTATCCTGTATATAATATGGCCATATTATTCAATTTCTCTTTTCTCCCATAGTACTTCTTAAATTATTTTTAACACGTTTTAAAACTAAAAAAGATCATTCACCAGATGCATTCGATATCGGTATTGTTAAAATATTTTCAAAAGTTTTTCTACATTATGATTTCTTTTACATCTCAATAAATTTCTAGCGGGGTTTTCATTGTATCTTTGTTTTCTTTTCATTTCTTGTTCCAAGGTGGCATGCTTGGTTTGTCGCTGGCCTTTGCACTCATCAAGGTTGGGGCCCCTGGCGGCCGCCAGGTCCAACACCCACTTAATCCGCCACTGGCAATATATTTAAAAAATCTCACTTCAGTATAAATATAAAAGTATAATTAATATACAGACAAAATTTGAAGTTTTTATGTTTAACAGTTTCTGAGAAAAAGGTACATAAAATAGCTCAATTTAACGTTAGCGATATAGGGGGTACCGACTATTCTTAACCTAAGTGCACGCTGCACCTTTTGCTGTGACGTCCCCTATCTTGAGGTTGAAGTTGTCATTAATCACACACATTAACTTGCCATGTTTAGTTGGGTGTTACAAAAGATTTAAAAATATAGAAAATTAAGTTTAAAGATAACGTTAGATTGCGACCTAAATAATTTCATAAAAAATTGCTGGAGCTAATTTTGTTTGCGTTGGAGTGATGGGTGTAAGGAAAATACTATGTCGACCGAGGCTAGCTCCGTTGCCGGAGGCTAGCGTACGGCCGACTTGCTCGGTGACCGGGAGAACCCGGCATGACAGTAAAATCTGTTTTATCTCCATCTCTGGCTGTTACTCAAACACAAGCTAAGATATCAGTATGAAAACATATCACAAAACACTAGTGATCTTTAATGAATTACAGACAGTCCTATCAATTATGTGGAATGATTTGGAACACTTTATCAATGCTTCAGTGTGAGGCAGTTGTTATGAAAGCGAAAGAAATTCCAATTCGTTATTATCCCTAATTCAGTACATTTTAAATAATATACGTATATTTTAAATAATTTCATTATGAATTCACAACAATTTTTAATTTTTGAAGAGAAAACTTCTTTAGCGGCGTTGGGCACTTTTTGGTAGGGGAAAATCTTATGAGTTCGCGTCACCGACATGCTCTGACTGGCGCACACGCAGTGTGCTGTTCGCCTTAAGACACTTTTTAGATGGGGTGAAATCTCGTGCATTCGCGTCACCGACATGCTTATAGCAGTATATCTGTAGCTATACAGCTGGCGCATAGTGCTGTGTATATCTTATAAATGAAGTTGAATGGATTTAGGGAAAAGTTCAATGTGTATATACTGTGCATTGCTCGTTGCGATTCCGAGAATGGGCAATACATGTTTTTGGTTGCCATTTATATTTCGCCTGGAAAATCGGAGACATATAGAACAATTTTTATTCGAAAATTTGATGATTAATACAAAAGAAAGTTCTGAAATACTCAAAAAATGTTTGGCGAAGAATATGATAATGTACCGATGATTTTAAGTGGAGACTTCAATATTAACTTTCAAGATGATAAAAATCTAACACTGATTGAATTTCTACATGAAATACTTAATTTAATTATGTCCATTGATCGAAAACTCAGTACTACAAAATATAAAACAACGACCGATGCGGTTTTAACGCGATACTTAGATATATTTGAATAAAACATTTTCCTTTCTTACTTGAGTTACCATAAGCCTATTGTATCTTTTTTAGAACAAAATGAAATAATTGGAAGTACAAAAAGTCTAAGTATTGTTGAAATTAATGATGACAAGGATGCAAACAATTAAAATAATGTTAAAAATTAAGTACATTGAAATTTAAGTAAATGCAAATACTATCATAAATAATATGATTGTATATTAATTGTTATTTAAATTGAATTGTATTTATATTTTGTCATGATGTTGTTATATTTGAATAATAAAAAAACCATATAAACAATCATTTAGTTGTTGCTCGGAGTGTCAATAGATGTGAAAACCAGATTGATGTTGATAATTTTAATTCAAACATTATGAAATCTCAAATTTTAATTCGAAAAGTTCTAAGTTTTCACTTCTATCGGCAATGTCTATAACTGCCAATTTTTTAAAACTTTTTTTTTGCGTTTTTATTAAAAATTTTCTGTTTTGATTCTTCTTGTATTTTATTTCTCGCATATTGCTTCGGCAATTGAAAAATAAAACTCATTTTAAAGTGTATTTTAAAGAAGTTTCATATAAATGAGTCGTACAAAGTATTCAAATAAAAAGGAACTCCAATACAATTCTTTCTCTATAAAATTGCTTTAAAAATCTAGAAGCTTATTCATGTGTTTATAAACCTTTTTTTACCGATCCTAACACTACAAGAAATCTTGAATATCTCCTATCTAGCATCCAACCTTCGGGTAAATATAAATTTCTTTTTCAACTTCTCCGCTGAATTTAAATAAAAAAAATAAGTTCCCACATCTCTAAAATGTTCTACACATCCAAGAATTCTTATGACTTTTTTCGGAGAAAAATAGGTTTTTTCCCCCTCCAGCAAAGTACGCATTGTTAAATATTTTTTTCTCTTAAGATACCACTAAAATGGTTTCGGAAATGGTTAAAGTTGAAATTCGAAGTATTTAGAAAGACATTGTATTAAAAGACTAAGTCATTACCAAGACAAAAAAGAAATTTTTTATAGCCCGAAGGAGCGATGTTCTCTTTACTTATTGGGATATAATGCGATACACTATTTGCATCGTTCCATCTTCCTTTTTTCTTCTTTTTGTAAATGTAAAGAAAAAAAGTTTTTTTTTTTTTGAAAACTATAAAACTTTTACTTTTTATTAACTTTGTTTTTTTCTTAGTTAAGTGGGATTGTATTTTTTTATTCACTGTTATTTACAATAGTTACAGTCAAAAATGCGCGTCTTTTTAAATTTTTGATTACATATATTTTTATACGTAATAATTCACTTAAATGTTCTTTCAACTTATTTCATAATGATCTTGAGGCCCCCAAGACAACGGGAAAATTATTTTTTTGTTTACCCGCCAAACGAGAAAAATCATATCTCATAAAAAAATGTCACGTTAGCGTTTCTAGAATAAGATGCTGTCGTGTTCTATCATCCACTTAATCTGACCAATCACAAATATCCTTACCGAAAATCTTGTGATTCTAAAAGCAACGAGAACTCCGGAGATCTCCAGAAGGATTAAAGAATGTTTTGATGACTTTCATAGACTTTCACGTTTCGTTCGTTTGCTTGTACTTTTATGTCATGTTTGTTCAATAAAATATGAATTTTAATTCAGCTAAAAGTCTACTTCATCCTTCAACGTATGCAATTCGACAAATCCTCCTCTTATAGTACTAAAATGTCTGAAACCAAGTGCAAAAAAATTCTAAAATATATACCCAATTTAATTTTATTTGCATTTGTGGGGAAAAAAACTTAATGATTGTGTCCATATTCCTTTTTATTTAGCATTATTTATCTGCTTAAGCTAAAATACAGTCACATTAATGTGACCACCATGTACTTTCGAAGTCGACATTAACCCTTTATCTACCCGGAGGCTACTTATAAGCACCACTCAATTTAACATTACACAAAATAATCATTTACGAATACTCTGTCGATACTTAGCAGGAATATTCTTTTAAATCGACTCTTTCAAGATATATGGCAGCACGGGTTCTATGATGAATATTTTAGCAGTGAGAGCGAATAGTTTTAAAGCAGAAATTGCGTTTTCTCAACTGAAATTTTGATCGGATTGCGAAGATTGTCATTTTTATTCCGAAAAAGTAGTTGTCAAAAGATAAGTGTCTTATCCCCCCCCCTTTGTATGTTAATGAATACCTTAAAAAACGATTTGACTATTTATTTTAAGTGAACAGTGTATATAATTAATTTTACAGTTGAATATCTTTAATTAATTAATTAGCACTAATGGATTAAATTCCCCAAAGTTGAGTATTTTGTTGATGTATATCCCTTAATTTTCAATGTAGTGATTCAAAATAAAATATTTTATGAAAAAAACTGCAGTAAATTATAATGCGGTACATAAAGAGTTAAACAACCAATCACCGAAGGCACGTGGTTGCAAGTGTAGTTGAATGAATATAAAGGGGGGGGGGAGGACTTCGGAAAGCATTAAAATCATTGGCGTTATGCAGGGACGGAGCGATTTATCCGACATCCAAAAGGGCATGATCATTGACTTTCGGACCAAGAGTGGAAGCATTTTCTAAACGGCGCAGTTTGGGAACAGTTCGCATGCCGCAGTGGTAAAAGTATACCGTGTGTGGCTAAATGGGACTGTCCAAAATCAGCGACGTGGCAAATGTGGTGCGAGTGAGTAAATATTAACGTCACGCTGTTCAACTACAAGAGGGCTTTTGGCGACTTACCTCGAAATTTAGAGCCATGGTCAAGTGACGAGGACGACACCAAAATTGGCACTCCCTCTCCTAACTATCACTCCTCATCACACCAACGGGACGATGTTTGAACTCTCAACAGATTTACTCCCCTACAAGGCGGGTCTTCAGCGATACTGGGCAAATGAGGTGCAGCACGGGCTATAGATGACAGAGGTGAACAACGGAAGCGGAGATACTTTCCGGTGCATAGACATGCTGCTGTTGAGCAACTTACCACCCAGATGAACTAAGGGTCTACCAACAGTTTCTCCCAAACTACCGTTCAGGGTACGTTGCTGCGTCTGGGTCTCCGGAGCAGACCCCTGGTTCATGCACCTATACTGACTACTATTCATCGGCAATGAAGGCTGGAATTTGCACGACAGTACTGCCACAGGACATCGACTGAATTGCGGCAGGTAGCGTTTTCTGATGAATCACGTTTTATGCTCCATCTTACACATGGACGTTGGCGTATATGGCGTAAAACCGCAAGCAAACACCTCTGAAAGCAAACACCTTGCAATAATTCCTAGAACGATACAGGTTAAAGGCGGGAGCGTTATGGTCCGGGGAATGTTTTTCTGGCATTTTCTCCACTCACTCATTATTGTGGAAGGCACGATGGATCAATTGCGGAACATGTCCATTCCTATATGCGCATTGTCTTTTCTCAGGATGATGGCATCTACCAGCAGGACAATGCGAAGGGTCAAACAGCTGGAAGTGTACGTGCTTAGTTCAAAGAGCACCAGGATGAGTTAACCGTTCTCCTGTGGCCAGCAAACTCACCTGATTAAAACCCAATCGAGAATTTGTGGACCCTCTCGATAGGGTTGTTCGAGCCTTGGATCTTTTCCCACGTAATCTAGTCTAGCGCATCTGGCCACAGCACTGGAGTCAGCATGGCTCAACATCCTAGGACACGCCTTCAGAAATTTAATTGATTCTGTTCCTACACGTCTTGCAGCAGACCGCTCTGCGAAATGTGGTTATTCTAGCTCTTGACAGGTGGTCACCTTAATGTGACTAGATTGTGCAATATGTTTCTATGCGTAGCAAACAATATGACACTTTCTTTTTCTTTTTTATTTTTATTATTATTATTTTAATTTTAGAATGGACGCGCTTTTTTTCGCAAATCAGTTTTCTTTTGTGTTGCAAGAAAATATATGTGCTGTTTGTCCTTTTATCTTCAGATATTAAATTACTTAGATATTAAAAAGAAATAATGATATTTCTAATTTTATATAAAGAAATAAACAAAAATTTTAATGCCTTGAATATTTGTTTAATATTGCATTAGGAGGAAAGTTTTTTTTTCTTCTCCCCTAATTGAATGTATAATAATTCAATCAAATATTTTTGAAAAGATTTTTTTGAAGCAATCTTCGGAAAACATTAAATGCATTAAGTGAGAGTGTACAGTATCTCTTTCAGGGTGTTTTCCCTCAAAATTGGAGTGGAACCGAGCCAAAACGTACTGTCACTTGTATAGTGCTCGAAGCTACAGCTAACGACAGACTAGCCCTTTGCGGTGATGAATTTTGTGGACCTCGATCTGATTACGTCAGACAGTTGGCATTAGCAACAACAACAGCAATATCTATGGCATTTATTACGACGAACTGTTTGATTTTACGGAGTATTATTATAGATATACAGCAATATTACAGTTTAAAATGCACTTTGATATTTGAAATTTAATACGAATGATTCAATTCATGATTGCATGAACTTGTGAAAATTATTAATTCATTACCTTTCTCTCACATTTCTAATATCTTTGAATTTATTGAATTCTGTGTCATTTTAAAATTTTGCTCCATCATAATAATAATTTTTCTCTGATACTTACAAGTAGTACTTTAAAACTATTTTTTACTAATTTTTAAAGTTTTCCCACAGTTATTGCAAATATTATCCCATTACGACAGTGCTTCTCAAACTTTCAGTATTTGCGACCCAATTTTCAATCATAATTTTCATTGCGCCCTTTCAATACAATAACAATGTATGGAATTCTATAATTCTATACTTTGACGCTAAAGCTACAATATGACTTTAACCACTCGAGTGCCAATGGCGTATATAAATGTCTCTCTCAGTCAAAGCATTAATAGCACCGGATGTCTTTCCGAAGTACGATCTTTTCTGTGCAATGCTGTCAATAAAATGACTCCGAAGGCTTTTTGGAATGCAAAAAAGGACCTTGACATTGTTTGCTAAGGATTTACTCATTTCAGAGAATTTGCTTATTTATTCCTTTCTTTTCCCCCTCCCCACAATACATCAAACACGTGCACCTAACGTGGAAAACGATGGCATTGGGGAGTGAGAGAATATTAACGTCGCACTGATTAGCAACACGAGGGCTTTTGGCGACGGTCCGCGTAATTTTGAACCATGGTCAAGTGACGCGGACGACACCTGAGCTGGCACCCCCCTCTCCTAACTACCAACGATGGCATTGGGAGCAAATAATGGCGTAAATTTTAATCGGTAGTTAAGAGATTAATTATAAACTGGACAAACTATCAATGCAAGCGTTAATTTTTGTATATAGTTTTATGAATGACAAGCCCATGGAATCACTGGTAATTATTAAGCTTGTTCTTAACTTAGAATTGTTAAATTAATTATAAAATACATTATGCAATGCTGATGCATTTATAAATGTATTATATCAGTGTTAAAGTGTATTCTAATTTTTATTATGTCAGAACGTATTTTGTTTGTCTACTTTCAGTAAATTAATAATTTTATTAAATAATCTTCTGTTTTCGACTTTTCAATATGCTCGCGCCCCCTCGTAGATTTATCACGCACCCCAGTTTGAGAAACGCTGGATAACGAGCACTTTTAATCCTAAATACTGAAGTTGCTTTGTAAGAGTTCACACTAGGAATATTTATAATTAATAAAAGGAACATGAATGACATATTAGTTAAGGAATATCATCTTTGTGTGGAAATGTTGGACACGACAGAAAAGGTATATTGTTTTGAACACAACTCAGGGTTTGTTAAAACTTATATTTTTTGCTAATAAGTCTTAAAAAAAAATTTGAATGCAAGCTATATAAAGGTTTACAGCTCTTTTAAATTTCATTTTTCCTTTTGTAATTGTAATATGAATTCTTCGCCTGCAGTTGTTAATTTATTATGTATGACAGAAGCTAAGAGGTCCTGGAGATCTTTCCCTTATTGGATTAGGGTTTGCGATTTCCGCAAAACATGGGTCTGGGACACTCCGAGATGTTCTAAGAATATTTAATTTTTGTGCAGTAACAAGTCCTCTTCCTAGAATTTCAAAACTGCTAAACATAGTTTCAGGGTATGTGGGCATACGGATACCTACCCTTTAAATGGCAAAATATCAATATGCTTTCTCTTTGCCTTTTCCCCCCATCACATTTGCAAAATTCTGTCTAAATTACAATCCATGTTTTCATAAATTTAAAAAAAATCAAGTTGATAAACTGATGATGATTTTTACGTTATTAAATATCAACAAACCCCAATCTGAAAACAACTCTCAGTATTAAAAAAGAATATATAGTAGTAATGCAGATTCTTTTCAGATAAGAGTTTGTGGCGACTGTGTGTGTGTGTGGCTCTGCAAAATTTCTTTTATGTATACATTTTACATTGTATCTGGCAACTCTACAGGTTCAATTTCGAGCAGATACTTCGAGGATAGAAACTACGGGAGGGTCTTCCCGTTCTCAAAAAAAATAAATGTGTGTGTTTTTATATTATCCGCTGGTGATAACTTAAACACTATAAACATTAAAATTAATAGACCAAGACACTATTATAATGGCGACTGAAGATTGCGTGAGCACCTTATGCGCATTACTTCATCCATTTAAGTATCAGATGGCAGAATGGCCACTGTAGCCAAGGGGTCAAGGTATCGGATCGTGGCTGTCATGTCATGAGTTTGAGCCCAGTACCACTGAAGACCGCCGTGGCGATGCACGTTAAATCTGTCGAGAGATCAAACGATCTCCCGTTGCTGTGGTGTGGTAGTTAGGATAAGAGGGTGCCAGCTCGGTGTCTTCCTCGTCACTTGACCATGGTTCAAAATTACGAGGTCCGTCGCCAAAAGCCCTCGTGTAGCTGAACAGTGCGACGTTAATTTTCACTCACTCACCCCAATTTAAGCGTTCAAAAGTGATTTTTGACGATGTTATCACAAAGATTGAAATTATTGAACGGTTAAGCGAAGCTCTTATTTATTAGAACAGAAAACTCTCATAAACTGGAGCGACTCAGATTTTTTATCCCAAGAAGAATATTCGAAAAATAACTGGGCATACGCGCGCACGCTGCATCTAATTTACATACGTATGAGAAATATCTGAATAGTAAAGAAAGTTCTAGAATCAACTGGACTCTAGAGCAAAAATAAACACAATATTTTTAAATTAAAACTTCAGTGTTTGGACAAAAATGTCAGATTCGAATCAGCGTTCGACGGATCTCTAGTCCAATGCTCTAACGACCGAGATACGGTGAGAGATTGCAATTCTTCCTTTATACGGCAATATTACAGATTCATCAGAAAAGTAAGTTTTGTTCCATTCTAAGTTTAGTAATCTTTTGTGGAAACTCAAATAAACATGAGAAGAACATAAATAAAATTCCTCCGACACATTGAAATAATTTTATTAACAAAAATAGGATATCTCATACTCTTGCTGTTCGGAAATTTTAACTCTCACGCGAAATTTTAAATATTTAAGTGTTTTCAGGTTTTTTTTCTTCTTGTGTTGAAGAGTTATTTTTCAACATTTTTAATTCAGTGCACTAGTTCTGAGTTCAAAATCGCAACTTTTGTTTTTCGAAAAGGATAATTTAAAGCTGCTTTCTCTAAGTGGGAAAGTAAATAGTATATTTATTACTTTAGCTATATGTAATATAGTATATACAGGGTTACCGGGCATAAAATATCCAAAAGTTGTGGTTTATTATTACGGAACTACCCCTCAGAATGTAATAAACTGTTTATCCATGTATTAGAAACCCCTCCGATAATTTTTGGGTTTATCATGATCGGCCACCCATGTGCGCATTATTCGGCAATCGCAGACGATAAACTTGTTACACTGACTTCATTACCAAAGGTTTGGTAGCCACAGCAAAAAACGCAGCGCGTACTTTGGTTAACGGAATTTAAATCAGTCATGCGTGTACAGAGATGTGTTTGAACAGAATGGAATGTCGATCCTCCAACATCAAAATCTATCCATAATTGGAAAAGAAATTTAAAGGAGACGGGAACTTTGGTATCTCAAACTGGCAAGTATCCTTAAGTTTTTGTGATAGAAGACATTGTTGATCGTGTTCGTGTTTCACTTTGTAGGAGTTCAGGTAAATCTATTAGGCAAGCCAGCAACGGCATTTCAATCTTGTTCTGACATCCCGTGATACGTGGATCAATAGTTTATATTTCCATGCTAATGTATGGCCCCTTAGCCCATCAGCACATGCACCAAGATAAAGTTACTCCATTCCCGGTAAATCAATTAGGCAAGCCAGTAACGATATTCCTTTGTTGTTCTGACATCCCGTGATACATGGATCAATATTTTATATTTCCATGCTAATGTATGGCCCCTTAGCCCATCAGCACATGCACCAAGATAAAGTTACTCCATTCCCGGTAAATCAATTAGGCAAGCCAGTAACGATATTCCTTTGTTGTTCTGACATCCCGTGATACATGGATCAATATTTTATATTTCCATGCTAATGTGTATGGCCCCTTAGCCCATCAGCACATGCACCAAGATAAAGTTACTCCATTCCCGGTAAATCAATTAGGCAAGCCAGTAACGATATTCCTTTGTTGTTGTGACATCCCGTGATACATGGATCAATATTTTATATTTCCATGCTAATGTATGGCCCTTAGCCCATCAGGACATGCACCAAGATAAAGTTACTCCATTCCCGGTAAATCAATTAGGCAAGCCAGTAACGATATTCCTTTGTTGTTCTGACATCCCGTGATACATGGATCAATATTTTATATTTCCATGCTAATGTATGGCCCCTTAGCCCATCAGCACATGCACCAAGATAAAGTTACTCCATTCCCGGTAAATCAATTAGGCAAGCCAGTAACGATATTCCTTTGTTGTTCTGACATCCCGTGATACATGGATCAATATTTTATATTTCCATGCTAATGTATGGCCCCTTAGCCCATCAGCACATGCACCAAGATAAAGTTACTCCAGCATATCTTTTTTGTTTATAAAAGGGGAAGAGTATTCACTTTCATCATAGACAGGGAGGGACCTATGGTATTTGTCGAGGTGGAGTATGGGAATTTCAACTACATTCCGAGAATCGAAAGTTATTGTTAAAGAATTGTGAATTGTCTTTTAGGCAATCATTTATTTTGTTTGTTGTATTTATATTAACCATGAGCTTTTTCTATTTAGGGTTGTAATTTAATCTTTTAGTCGCCAAATCTGGAAATAGGATATAGAGTTAGTAAACAAATTTGGTTATTGGAAATCGTTAATCCTGATATTCCAGAACAGAGCAATTGAACAAAGTTATTAAATGTTTGTATTGTCACAGTCCTTGAACTAGTGTGCAAAATGGCGAATTAACCTGAACTTTTATAGTGGGTAAAAATCGAGTTCAAAGATTCCGTTACCTACAAATGTAGCTAATAAAAGTGTGTTAAAAATAGGTGACAATAACTCATTAAAATGTAAACCATTTATAATACTCGGTGTCAATTAATTGTACCGAAATTCAAGCACACTTCAAGAGTGCTTGATAAAGCTTTTGAATGACAATATGCATATTTTCACTTAAATTAACAAACATTTTGATATGAGCAACACAGAATAAATATTCCAGAGAACATAATTTTATAGAGGCTTGAATGATGCTGAACAGAAGGCAATCTTTGGATTGCTGATTTATTCCAATGTACTGCGATCAGCGCTTACAAATGCGAATGACGTATAGATGACAGGGATGGACGTAAACTGCATGTCCTTTGAACAGCAATTTTGTTCAACCGATTCTATTTCAAGCTGATTTGCTTCATGTTTGATGATGTTAATTCAAAGGTCGATAGTAAGTTGACAGAAAACCTTGCTTGTATCTGATAGGCTTTTGTAAAGAAATTACAGAATAAAGCTCTTGGGAATTGTTGGTACAGATATCTTTTTCATGAAACTTGAAAGATTAATTACGATATCTTGACAAGAATTCCAAAAGAATTCCTATTGATTTTTTTTTCCTTAGGAAACTGCTCGGATTAAGCCGAAGGAGCAATTTTTATAGGGGAATGTACTCCTTTTCTCTCCCCCTCTTCTTCAAAACACTGATCTAAAGGCACTTTTCGAAGATCATGAATAAATATTGTATTCTTATTAAATGCATTGATATTTCATTTTCCAGATAAAAATAATTTAAGCACGAGAAAAAAAACTATAGTCATATAATAAAAGAATTGTCAATTTTTTCTTCAATTTCGAAGAAATAATTTGTGGGAGGTAGGGCATTCGTTCTTTTCAACCTCCCTCCTCCAGCACACTGTGGCGTGCCTCAGCATCTGCCCGCATTCCCCTAAATTTGAACTAGCTTGCAGCAAAGAGGTGAATTGATCTGAACAAACATTCAGAAAAATCTGCTTTCCTCAGGAAAGAATTCACTCTCTAGACTTGCACGATAACAAGAGCCCGCGCTGTCCTAGATTATTACATCACGCAATACACACCACTGAAGAGAAATATTTTTTCAGAACTCTGTCCAGGCACACACAACCCTCATTTTCTTACCTTCAGTATTTGGACTTTGCTGACCTTTGCTGGATACTCTTTCTTTGCTGATCACTTCTTCAAACTGTTCAAGTGTTTGGGAATTTCCAGATAAAGTGTATACTTCGATTGACCCCAAAAGAAGAAATCCCACGGATTCAAGTCTGGTTACCGCAGAGGTCAATGTATTCCCTTTCCTGCGAAGCACCAGTAATTTAAAGTGATTGCATACTTATCAAAATATTCTTCTAAGACACTGAAACTTTAGCAGTCCGGTGAGGTCGGTTTCACCCTCTCTTGTATAAACCAGGATTTTTCTGGGTGTTCGACCAAACATTTTCTATTTCCTGCCAAATCACGCAAAATGTTAACATATCGTCTTGAAGTCACCACGTCATGTAGAAAAATAAGGGTCTAATAGTACATGTTCTGAAAACAGCTGCCCTTACAATCTCTTTTTGAAAAAATAAATGGAGAATTATACAATTTTGGGGTCTCAAATCCGCCAATTTTAGTTATTGACGAATCCTTCGAAATTGAAATGTGTTTTATCTTAAAGCCATGTAGAGAGAGTTCACATCAGTATTGCAAACATCAATCATTTCTAGCTATTCAGTAGCAAATATGTTCCTTTTTTATACGATTACTGGCTGAAGCGGTTGCTTAAAACACTTTTCTAGGTAATCCACTGCTTAGCTCTCTATTGCAAATCCATTCATTTTCGAAAAGTGACAAGAGCTACAAAAATGACTTCAGCGCCACCTGTAAAAATGTTTTGAACTAAAACCAGGAAGTCTGGGTGGAAAAATTTATGACTTGTTGTATACATTTCATGCAAGAATTGTTTCTTTTTTTAGAGCTGTAACTTTTTTCCTGATATAAATTTTCGAAAACCATCAGTTTGTTTTTGGTCACTAGGTAATATAAGTACGATTTTTATTGTAAAAAAATATGACACACACAAGCACATGTGCATGTTAATCGTTCTATATAAACATTGTTTTAAAACGTAAAACAGAAATACGTCTTTTAAAATTTGATTTATTGTATTGACAGGTTATTTATTGAACTGATTATATACCACTAAAATAATAAAACAATAAATAAAGTACATTTTTAAATCGTTCACATTTAAACAATTTTCAACACTAGAATAAAATGAATGAATAAGATAAAACAAGTATGAAATTCTGTCCATATACAATCCAAACAGAGACGTGAAGAAGGTGTTGGTAGATTTCTTCGCAAATTCACATTCGGATTCACTTGTGTAAACTAAACTTGTTGTCACCAAAAAAAAAAAATTCATTTTAAATAAGATTCATTAAACAAAATTCAAGACCCGAAATTCTTATGAAAGTAATACATCTGAGCATAATCCTAATTAAAACTCCAAAATTACCTATTAAAGTATTGTTTCATAAATGTCGCATTCTTGTCAAAATGAGATATAAAAACAAATTACATCCCCACCCTCTTCCCCTTCCAATCTCCGAGCTAATGTTAAAAGAAAAAACCGTGAAAATGCCTTTATATGAAGCACAAAACACAACAAAACTAGCTTTAAAAAATTTTAAAATTAGATTATCAAATAATATTTTTGAAGAATAGGAACTTTTTTTCATTCTAAGAAACTGTTATTTATTTAGCAGGATAAAAGGGATACCAGATTGTGACATTCTCTAAAAGTTAAGTAGTTCTCTAAATTTAGTTAAGCAAATCCAATCCGAAGGGATTATTCAGCATTTCAAATGGCATATTATGTCTCTGGACTGAACAGAAAGGTTAAACAGAAAAGAAATAAGAACACAAAAAGGAACAACAAACAATACAGAATCATTTAGTGAAATAAAACAAAAAAGTCATACCTATTCCAATCCATGGTTGCGGAATATGTGTGCGCGTAATAAAGACATTCTCTAGATAATCGGCACAAATAGCAGAGTTGAAATAAATTTATTAACGTATTTTAAACTTAAGAAAGAATGGCCATTATATGCGCCCCTTTTCGCTACAAGAATACACCAACAAAACAGCCAGAACTCCCATACTCCTTCAGATAGGGAATTACAATGCAGAGAATTATAAGAATAGTATAATTACGTTGTTAAGGGAAAAGAAATAATAGTTACTTTTAGAATTTGCTTACACGGTTTTAGAGCAAATTTTACCACATAGTCACCGGGAAAGGAACGTATAAAAATACATAATTTTTCTAGAAATAGAAAATAAAACACAGTTTAGTACTTTTTTACGTGAAAAATGAAAGGAGAACGGCTTTCAGAAAAATGATATTCATAACAAACATAGAAAAAATGTCGAAGATTATAGTTTAAATTAGTATCAAAGGGAGATGTGTATATATATATATGCATATAAAGTAATAAAAGAATATATATACACTGGTGTGCAAAAATTAAGGACGAGACGGTTTTTTCAATATAACTTTGTACAAAAGCATTCCAAATCAACACATTTAATACCGTGAGATCCCCAATACGTAAGGACATGAGTAATGTAAGCAACACTTACTAAAAGAGAAATCAGAGGGATAAAAAGAAGCTTTATTGAAAAAGTAGCATGGAGCGCAATGCGACTGAAGGCCGAAACATCCCTGTGATGGGTGTCCAGCAAGAAATATCCGGTCTTTAGTAGAGGATATGATCTCCCCTGACTGCTAAGCAGGTTTCACAGCGTCTGCCCATGCTCAGAATGAGGGTGTCAATGAGTTGTTGAGGCATTGCTGCCCATTCGTCTTGCAGCGCCAATCGAAGCTCCGGAATCGTTACTGGTAGTAAGGTACGAGCTGCTAAGCGTCTGCCTAGAAAATCCCATACATGCTCGATGGGATTGAGATCCGGAGATCGTGCCGGCCAATCCATACGTTCAATATCCTCACTCTCTAAGAGCTGTTCGGCAGCTACTGTGCGATGACATGGTGCATTGTCGTCCATGAAAAGGAACTGCGGACCCATAGCGCCTCTAAAAAGACGCACATATGGAAGAAGAATCTCGTTACAATAACGGGTCCCGTTGACTGAACCTGCGTCGAAGATGTGAAGGTCTGTACGACTACCAAGCATGATGCCTCCCCAAACGAGAACACCGCCACCTCCATACCTGTCCCTTTCAATGATGTTCGAGGGATGATTGCGGCTTCCCCGCTCTCTCCAGATGAGTATGCGATGAGAATCGCTACTCAGACTGAATCTGCTCTCATCTGTAAAGAGTACTCGTCCCCATTCTATGTCTCTCCAATTCCGGTATTCCCGGCACCACAGAGAACGCCTTCTCCGATGGGCAGGCGTTAGAGGTACACACCGTACAGGGCGTCGTGCAAACAGACCACCACCGTGCAGTCTTCTGGCCACGGTAAAACGCGATATCGGTCGTCCAGTCGCCTGTCGTGTGTCTAGCGATTTCTCCCGCTGTCTGCCGCCTGTTTCTTCTGGCCTGTAAGGCAATATACGGTCATCTGCGGGTGTGGTTCCTCGTGGACGACCACTACTGAACCCCGGATAGCTGTAGTTCCTGTAGTTTGAAATTGTCTCCAAAGTCGTGAAACGATGCTGTGAGCAATTCCGAACTCTGCAGCCACACTTGTCACACTGCGACCTTCCTCCAACTCCCCAATGATTCGACTTCGGGTAAATCATCCAGATGTCGTCTAACAGATTGATTATTCGCCATTTCTCGCTGAGGCAGCAACTCGGTGTGATTTTAACTGCTATACGGTGTGCAATCTCTTTGCCAGAAATACTAATCTTACACCGACAACATGCTTTACTACTCAGACACTCCCCCATTACGTCTACCTGCATATCTGCGCATGTGCTACCGTACATCACCTCACTTAATCTCCTGATTGGTCTTTCTTTCCGCTCTGCCTCTTCGTTCAGCTGATATGCTAATTTTTTGACTTCGTCCTTAATTTTTGCACACCAGTGTATATATATACATATATATATATATATATATGTGTGTGTGTGTGTGTGTGTTATTCATGTATAGAAAGGAAAATTTTTTATATTGATGACTTTTTTTTCACTATTTAAGTATAGCTTTGAACGTGATATATTACATCTGAAATATTCTTGCTGTTCTTTTGGGAATTGAAACTTTTATTTATTTGATCATCTTATTATTATTTTACTATGGGCACAATTTTCGGAGTATCGTTTTTAATATATGATATTGAAATTTTTTATAATGTTTTTATTGTATTCTTACAGTCTATGAAATTATTTTCAGTCATAGAAGCCTTTCTGGTGTTCCATTTATCCACAAAATGCTATTTTTTTATTCATAAAAAAATTCGATGAATATGCAATAGAGAAGCATATTTACACGATTTCATTTTGAATTCTATTAGATCTTATCTTTTGATGGAAAATATGTCCCTACTGTAGACCGTATATTTATGTGAATCTCTAGTGAAACTCATTGTAATGTAACTTTATTTGATCCAGAAGTTTTCGACATTCTGTTTGATGCGTGTGTGATTGAGAAACAAGTTCTAAATTTAGAATTATTATCCTAAATTTTTCTTCAGTATCTTTAAAGTGTAATATAAGCCTCTTTTCTTTCTAGAGGTCTTAAATATATAGCATTTGGGTTTTATCTTTAAAAAAAATGCATATATGCGCAGCTCCCCCCCCCCTTAATTTCTATAAACCGAGTTCCGTATTTTCATTCCCTGTAAGTTGTTATTGCTTCGTGAACGATTCGAACGTTTAGAAATATTGAAAAATATCTCCCGTGTCTATAAGATTTGATTTCTATGAATAAGAAGCTTTGTCTGTGTGCCCTTTAAAGACTTTTTTTAAAAATTCTTGACTAGGGAAACTAGTATCACAAGCATTTTTTTTCATAGAAGTTATCTCAGTCCATTTTTAAATACATAAACACCAAATATATATACTGGAGACTTTTTTAAAAAAGACTTTCCTGAAACATTACTTATTAAAACTTTATGAATGTGGTTTTTTATGCAGAATAATAAAAAAAAAGTTTCGTGTGGGGAGAGAATTAAAATAGGGGGGACGAAATAAGAGGGTGATTGTACTTACAACATAGATAATATTATTTACAATAGAGCTTAAGTCGTATTCTTCTCTGAGTAACACTAAAAACATGCAGTAAGTGAGATTAAAGATTTGAATTTTAAAACACCCTGTCTATGATTTGACTCAACCTGGTTTGTCACTTGTTGTAAGTACATTAAAAAGAGTATAGTACCATGTTTTTTTTCTTGTAAATGATTTACGATTTATTGTACTATGTTCAACTGACTACACAGACACATGAGATTTATGTACTTTAAAATACCAACTCACTTTTCCTTAGAGACCCGATGCTTCACGAATGTCACATGCCACTCAAGGCGTATTAATCGTGCCAAACCCAAGACTTGACTTCTACACTCACAAAATTTGAATCCCCAATACTTCTACTTATAGTGGCACAAAAATCACCATGTCTGATTCATAGCTGCGGGTGATAGGTTGCTTCTATTTCAGCTGAGGTACCGCATGTG
>BMAO01001894.1:0-21761 GCA_019973975.1 Trichonephila clavata
GCGGCAGTCTCTGATGTGTACAGTACTTAAAACTTTATGGATAAAGATGATAAAAGCTGCAACAGAACTACCTGGTGATATATAGACTTTCGCCTGGACTTGCTGCTAGTTTTGCTTTTTTTCTTTTCACGAAACTCTTTTCCTCTTTTTGCATTTGTTCTAGGCATTCTGACCAGAATTAATTTTGATTCAATGGAAATAAAAATTAATAATATAAACTTAATGCATCACTAACAGAAGTCACTGTGTTTGTTTACAAGACGCTATCCGTAGCGATTCTGGCGCAAATGTTAGTGACATATACACAATGACCCAGACACTCCCGTATTGGAAAGAGCCATATAATGGTAATATTTAGGTGCATATATTTGTTGAAAACAGCACGTTTTTATTACATAAACTATGAAAATACGCCACACTAGTTCGTTTACGAGAGTAGCAAAGGTACCCACTTAATGTCACCAGTACCTAAGCACCTTTTGTCCATTGGAGCAAGATATATTTTTGATGCACAATTCCCCCTTAGCAATCATCCAAATTTTTCACGTATACCCCCACTCTAAATCTCCTCACCATGGGACATTTGGGGGGGGATCACTACTTCCGTTCACTGTTATGGGGCAAAACTGGTTAAATTTCCAATTCACTCCCGTCTCTAAGGAAGTTTCACTTCAAAGTGCATAGAAATAAAATATCAATTTTTATTGTATTTATGGTTTTTGCAATGCTCACCTGAATAGCTTGCAGATGGCAGAGTTTTTTTCCTACTTACTTGACATTTATCATTATAATTTGGACACTTCACACAATATCTTTATAAATTATAGCCTATGTGTTATTCTGATGTATAAGCTGTATTATTGTAAAGTTTCATTAATATCCATTCAGTTGTTTTTGCGTGAAAGAGTAACAAACCCATACATACAAACTTTGCATTTATAACATTAGAAAGGATAATGGTCAAAAAGCTATATCATTTACGAAGCAAGTGTAAAATATTGTTAACTATTTGTTAATTGATAGTTTTCATTTTAGATGAACATTTTGTCTTACTAATATTATATGAAATATTAAAATTATTTTGAGGTTTTAATAATAACAATTTAACCATAGAATTTCCATCCACTTTTACCCCTTAACATGCAAGATTAAGTTTATTCGATTGGTCCAAACTGTGCACTATAGAGATAATTTGAGTGGATTTATATTTTATGCTGCTGTAATTTTCACATTTGTATATAAATGATCATGATCTGTATTTATGAGACTGACTGCAATTGATCATCCATGATTTTATAAACTTATATAAAGTTTATTGTAAATTTAGATGAATGTTATGAAAAAGTATTCTTTCATTTGCTAGACATGAACATTTGGAGTGCATGTTTTGTATAAAAAATATTGGGGTGAAAAATTTTGGTTTCAGAAGTAAATTAGTAGAAAGACTTACACAAATTTAACGACTAACTTAAAATCATTTTCCCAGTTTTGTTCCACCAACATCAAAGAATGGAGCTCCCACAAGATACTACACTGTGTGTTGTGCTAAAAGAGATAGCAAAAGGAGAAGAGTCATTATGTGTGTAATAATAGCAATGTTGTGGGCTATAATGTGCTGCATCTTTCTTCCAAATATATCAAATAAAAGAAAGTTTTGAATATTTTTTTGAATAAATATTTCTATTATTATTTCTGTAGAAAAAAAGTATAATAATTAGTTCATTATAAAAATGTTTCCTTCTAAACATCTTTCTATAAAAGAAAAGTAATAAAAGTCGATGTACATACGCGATAGCAGTGTTGGCTCTTATCTGCAATGTGGAGCAAAATTGAAATAAAAAATTTTATTGTTTTTGTATTCTTTTTTATTTTTGACTAAAATGAGGTTCTAAAATATAAAAAATTGATTCCCCCCCCCCCTGGTTTTTTCTAAATAAGTGTGCATTAAGGAGTTAATATCTTTCAAAGCACTTTTTCTTGTTTATTACATCTTCTACTTTTTTGAGAATTCTGGTAAAAATAAAGGAAATTTTAATTTTTTTGAAAAAGGTAAAAATTATGCTTATGTATAATTTCCAGCAAAGTAAGTATTTTGCAAGTATAAATAAGTAATGAATGAAAATTATGTGTATAATTGTTAAATGTAGAATTTCCCTTTTTAATAGTGCTGACAATACGGCTTGTAATTAAAATGTCTGAATTTCGGGTCTCTTATGATATTTCTTATGTTGTGTTTTGTATCTAAATTCTTAATAAATTTTTCAACAGTTCTATTTTCTTTATAAAATTATGAATCATTAAAGAATAAATTGAATTATCAATATTTGATCTTTTAGAGTAATTTAAAAAATGTTGTGTTTGTTGTTATGGGCCTAAATTAATTGTATAAAGTTTAAATATTCCTTATAATTTTCATGAATAAATTATTTTTTGCAATTACTAATTCTACATTTTTATTGTAGGCAAATTTCATTTTATCCTCTGATGAATTTGTGAACAGTCAAATGCCATATTTTGATACTATTTTGTGTCTTAGTGTAACAAAATGGGTTCATTTAAATTGGGGTGACATTGGTATTAGAAGACTGTTTCGTCGAACATATAAGCTTTTGCGGCCTGGAGGAAACTTCATTCTAGAAGCTCAGCCTTTTCAGTCTTATGCCAGAAAGAAAAAAAATACTGTAAGTAACATTATCACTTTGCATTTCATTGGATGAAGCATTATTGTTTCTGATGAATATTTTATTTATTTGAATCAAATTTAAGATAATTGCCATATTTACTTGAATCTAAGCCACACTGTTTTTCCAGTGTTAATGCTGTTGAAAATCGAGTGTGGCTTAGAATCAAAGGAAAGAAAATTTCTTAAAAGGGTCAATTAGAGTAATTACTGGTTCAAGTATGTATTTATTATTTTATATTTCGAATTTATTTTAATTTCGTAAAATTGGATATTAATAAGCCATTTTACATTTTGGTTGAAAATTTTGTGTGCGGCTTAGATTCAAATAAATACGACAGTTAAAATTTTTTTTCTATGTAATACAGTCTCATTTAATAAAATCTAAAGATACTTCTAGATTATCGAGAACATTTTTTTCTCCTGCTATGGGATATGATATTTAGGGTTCAAGTAAAAGAAGCTTTAAAATTGCGAAGAGGAGATAAAATATTTTTTATTGCGTTTTTCACATAGTGGAACAAAAGCACTATTAGGATGCAAATTTTGTCGTACCTTTTTCTCAGCCAATAAGCAACCAATTGACCTCGGGTTTTTGGCATTTGTGCTCTAGATGAGCTGAATCATATTTAAATTTTCCCATAGTTTTCCCGAATTTCGCTAGTTTATAACAAAATTTTCTCAAATTTTACCTTGTAAATTTATTGTTTGCAAAAAGTTTTTTAAAAAAAATCTACCTGCATAGAATAAATACATAAAGCGAGTTTTATGCCTAGACAAGGAGTTAGTCACCTTGTCCATGTTTTTGTAGCTTCCTTGTGCTTTTTTATAGTGCTGATACAGATTTATGTCATTATTTCTTTTCAGCTCAATAGTAGTACATTTAGAAGAGTGGTACAGTACTTGTTTCTGTTAGTAAAAAGTTCATTAGTTGCATTATTGTAAAATACAACATGTGAAAAATGCGCTAAAATTACTTGGCCATGCCAATGATTGATATCTTGTTATTGCATATATATAAATGAGCATCTGCAGTAATATTTACTTTACATTATAAATACCTTGACTAGTTCAGATATTTATTTAATATATTTGTAATAATTATTTAAAACCATACATGTAATAAGTCTAGTTTTAACTTTAGAACCAAGTCATTATAGAAAATTAATGTTATTGTTAGCAGATATCCTATTAAATATAAATATTGTTATATTAGAATTTCATTAAGTCATAGTTCTTTATTTATCAGTTGTGCTCCTTAAAAAGATTTAAAGAGTTATAAAAAATAGATACAAGTTGAATGAAAAGTAATCATATTAGGGTGTTAAGTCATGACTCTATGCCTAGTTATATTTTATATTCATAAAACATGAACAAATAAATTTCATAGATTTCATGCAAAATACTTTTAAGTGATTCATCATCATATCCAGCAAGACAGCCCCTCGTGGGCCAATACCTTCCTTTGAAGTTTCCTCCAGTGACCTCTCATTTATCTTTTGTTCTCCAAGTTTTCTCGTTTATAATCCCAAAATCTGATAGCATTGAGTCTGTCCATCTCAGCTTTGGTCTGCCACACTTCCGAATCCCAGTTACTTTGAACTGCGTTATCTTTTTGACAACATTATCATCTGGCATTCGAATTATACGGGCCGTCCAATTCATTCTATTTATTTTTATGCATTTAATGATGACAGGTTGCTTATAAATTCTGTATAATACTTTTAAGCGATTAGTTACTGCATTTTTCTTCGTATGCAATCACTGTGTTTGTCCTTTGAATGAGACAAATCTTGATTGAATGTTCCACTTTTAACTTCTGTTGATTCAAAACAGTTTTAAATCACACACCTTAACATTAATTAATTTAAGTAAAAAAAAAAAATTTCAATCACAAACATTTTTTATTTTTATTTTATTGATTTTTTCCCCATACATTTAATTTTCTTATTTTTATTTTATGTTATTCATAATAAGTTTTCAAAATTGTTTTAGTTTTTATAAGGTAAAAAGTTTCTTGCCTATATTTGACACATGTCTCATAAAGACTTGCTGCTGAAAATTCTAAACAACCAACAACACTATCATATAATTCTGTGAAAAAACATATGTAGATGTTGGATGTATTTCTATTAATGAGGTTCCTATCTAAATTGCATGTTACAATGCTTATTTATTCATTATAAAGTTTGTATTGTAATTGTATAAATTGCTTGCAATCGTCCTTTTGTGCCCAAAACAAAATTCTGTTTACCACAAATGATCGTGTTAAATTTGTTTATTTCCTTTCACAAAAACCTCATAATGTTGTAAATAATCAGACAGAATACTAATTGTTTTATATTTGTTATCATAATGTAGTAAATTCTGTTTCATTTTTTAAAAATTTTAGGTTATATAAAACAGCAATTCTGTTTATATAACTGTATGTCTACTATTAGATGTCATTACTTTGGATAAATTTTTTATTTATATTTGTTTCTATTTTAAAATGGTGCTGTTTCTTAAAAAAATTGATATTTGTTTATAATGTAAAATTTTTTAATAAAAAAATTAAAGGAAAGAGTTCTATCTTGATAGATTCACTTTATATTAGTGTGTGAAATCATTTTTACATTAATTCTTGTAATTTATTGTAAGAAAAATAATTTTTTAATTGTATTTTTTAGTCTTATTTGAATTTATCTATGTTTTATGAATTAGAAATACCCTTTCTAAGATTAGGTTTCATTTGTTATCATTAACTTAAGATAAGTACTGTAATATTAGTTAATTATTTTTTATTTTATAGTTTTTTGTTAAAATAGAAATAATTAATGTGTAGTATAAAATAAAAACAACCCTTTTAATTTTTACTTTCTGCTAAAGATATTTATAAGGAAAAGAACATGCACATCAACAAATAATTTATTTATTGAAATACTTTACAAATGATGCTGTTTAAAATTTTGTACTTTAATTTACTGTTGTATTTAAATTTTAACTATTGCATCTTATTACTTTTAAATATTATCTCTTTAGAAAACTTTTTTTAATGTTTGACTGACTAATACTCATATATTGCTTTATAGGAGGAGCTTAATGAAAACTATAATTGTATTGAACTTTTTCCTGAAATGTTTAACGAATTTTTACTTAAGTATGTTGGTTTTGAAACATGTCAATTAATAGATACTCCTGCACATTCTTCTCTAGGTAAGATTTTATTTCAATTAATAGATACTCCTGCACATTCTTCTCTAGGTAAGATTTTATTCTTGTACAGTTGCATTACATATGAGAAGAAAATAATTTTAAAATGAATTAGTTTATTAGTGAAATTCATGATATTTTTACATCAGAACTTTTCAATAGAATTAAGACATTATAAAATAAAGAATTTTTGCTCAAGTTACCATCATTGTAAGTGAATTATTGTTTCATTTTTTCTAGAATAATATAAAAATTTATTTTCATTTTGAGTCATCTGATTTTTTAAGGATGCAATTAAAAGTTAATTATTTTGAAAAGATAAAGAATATTTTAACCAACAACATATTCATTTTAGATTTAGATATGTTTAAACTGCATTGATTATACATTTATTCCAATTTTCTGTAATGCATGGAAGGCCTTTTAGGTTTGTAATTTTATTGCAATAGAATAATTTGAGAAAAAATAAATTTCTTAATCATTCATTATATCTGAAATGACATCTTATTTCAAGCATTATGATTAAGCAGTAAAAGAACATTAAAAAAAAAAAGACAAAACTTATCCCATATTAAAATTATTTGCAATTTTTTTAAGAATATAATTTGAATTTTCAAGACCTGCAAATGTATGAAAAATTAATCCATAGTTTTATTTCAGATGATGCATTTAATTTGATGCTAATATTTTCTGGAACAAAAATATACATTAATTTCATCTTTTTTTATTTAATTTATCTTTTCTTAGGTTTCAGTCGGCCAATATATCTTTTTACAAAATCTGCACGTACAGAAAAACAACCAAAGCATGTGATATACAATTTTAGTTCGGATAGTGCATGTGAAGATTCAGATGTTGAACAAGTATCTGATTAGAAATATGTACAGAATTTTAAGCTTTGTTTGTATAAGGTACATTTTAAAAATCTATTAAAAAATGTATATATCTTCTATATATAGCTTAAAGTTATATCATAAATAAAGATGTATATGACATAAGCTTTATTTGCACAAGGCATATTTTTAAATTTGTCTGTTAAGCATAAAAAAAAGATGTATATAATCATGATTTTCATAATGTATTAAAATATCATTAAAATAATGTGTAATCTCGATCAATGATTTGTTGCTAAATAAGATGCATTTGTTAATATTTTAATTTACTTACAAGGACAGATTTAGATGGTGAACATTATAGAAAGATTGATTAGATATGCAAATGTACATGTACAGTATTTTATTCCCACACAGATAATTTATAAACCA
Organism: Trichonephila clavata; assembly: GCA_019973975.1. Taxonomy (NCBI): domain Eukaryota; kingdom Metazoa; phylum Arthropoda; class Arachnida; order Araneae; family Nephilidae; genus Trichonephila; species Trichonephila clavata. The sequence continues at coordinate 7,138 of BMAO01001894.1, forward strand.
ATTGCAATTTAGTTGTCATGGAATACATTTTTAAAAGAAAGGGAAATTTAGTATGGAATGGTTATCAATTAGCATACAGAAGTAAAAAATTATTCTATTCAGATATTTTATAAAATTTCGTAGGAGTCTTAAACGCTCTTAAGGATGAAGAATTTACAGGAATTTCTTTGTTAGCTGTAATCTCAAACTCAAATTCAACATTAGATTCACTGCTATACATGAAATTTTTCATACAGAACAATGTATGAAAAAATGATCTTGTCACAATTGGATCACAGTTAACAGAATACTATAAAGAAGAGAAATTCAAAATCAGTAAAGCGGCCGCGGTGGCCGAATGGTCTAGGTATCGGATCATGGCTAGCATGTCATGGGTTCGATCCTAGTACCACTAAAGATCCGCCGTGTAGGGGAGTGATGCACGTTACATCTGTTGAGAGCTCAAACGTCCTCCCGTTGGTGTGGTGTGGTAGTTAGGAGAGGTGGGTGCCAGCTCAGGTGTCATCCGCGTCACTTGACCATGGTTCAAAATTACGCGGACCGTCGCCAAAAGCCCTCGTGTTGCTAATCAGTGCGACGTTAATATTCTCTCACTCACTCAAAATCAGTAAAATGAAACCTGAATAGTAGTGATGAATACTGCATTAATTTTTAATGTCATAAAAAGGGATACAATATACATACCATTCTTTTTTTTTCAATGTTTTAACACGTAAAACAAGTAACATGTACAGGCTTTTAGATTCCAAATTAACAGTCACAAAAGAAACCAAAAACAATGTGGCATTTTTTTGTTTGTTTTTGGAAACACAAAACTAGTTATTAAACTGATAGATCATTTTCTTTTGAAAATCTTTCAATAAATAAATGTTCAGGCTTATGCTTCACTGTGATTGTGAGATCCACTTTATAAATTTCAGTTTATTATGTTAAAAGCAAAACAATTATTTAAATTTATTATTTTGTTCACGTGAATTTATTTATCATTGTTTAATTTTTTGTCACCGTGAACTGAACGATATTGCAAAAGTATATTATTTTGTACGCTGTGGCAACAAGGAAGTGCTCGTTCTGTTTTGTTTTAATTAACAGTATTCCATGAAAAAATTATTTATAACTTGGTGAGTCTTGGACTCTAGTTGGCATGTTAATTTGTGAAATAAATGAAATTTGGCAGTAATAATAGTTTGGAGTATTAAATTTCAATACAAGAAATTTTTTATTTTTACGATATCTGGCGTCCGCGACAGGACTATTAAGTGTCAATATGTTTACATCTGTTAAAGGCTTCAAGAAAGAAGACCTAATTTATTTGTGTCAAGAGATCAATGAGGACTTACCGTTGAAGGTTACCATATCTACACTGAAAGATGTAATTTTAAACAGTAAAGAATATAAAAATGATCCGGACTTTGTTTCAACCGTACTAGCCACAACTGTTTCTGAAAGGCAGAAAAAAGAAGAGAGAAATCACCAAGACGAAGAGATAATGAGCCAAGAAGAAGAGAGAAAGTGCCAAGAAGAAGAAAGAGAACGACGAAGACAACATGAGTTGATTTGGCGAGATTTAACTCCCGGACAGTTTTACATACTCTAGATGATCAAACTCCAGAGTCAGGTAGTGTAAAAAAGAAATTTCACTTACCTAAGTTAGAATTACGCCATTTTTCGGGAGATTTAAAGGACTGGTTACCTTTTTGGAGCCAGTTCGAACATGTTCATAATGATGTTGATATAGCACCAGAAAATAAATTTCAGTATTTAGTGCAAGTAACCGTTAGCGGCTCACGCGCTCGGGAGGTAGTGGAAAGTTTTCCACCCACCGACGCCAACTACGCCAAAGCAGTTGAATCTTTAAAATCGTGTTTTGGTCGAACTGATTTACTTATAGAATTCTATGTCCGCGAGCTTTTAAAATTGGTTTTACAAAACACTTCGCAAAGTTCGACTGTTAATTTATGTACGCTGTATGACCATTTGGAGTCTCAGATTAGGGCATTAGACACTTGGCGTAACAACGGATAAAAGCTCTGCTCTACTTCATCCTTTGGTTGAGTCATGCTTACCGGAAGATATACTAAGAGCATGGCAAAGACAAAGAGGTCCTGAATTCTATCATAGTGGCGAACCACAAGAAAGGCTTAGTAGCTTACTACAATTCTTAAAATCTGAAGTAGAATCAGAAGAAAGGATTTGTTTGGCGATGCAAGGTTTTGGTTTAAACAAAAAGAAAGACAATATTGGGTTTAGAAATAAGAAATTTGAACCAAGAGTAAAACAAAATAAAACACCCACCGCCTCCGGTCTTTTTACCAATCCACATACTCATAAAACCAAAAAGTCATGTGCGTTTTGTAAGAAAACTCATCCCAGTGCAGACTGTTTTTCTGCACAAAAAATGAGTTTAGATGAAAAACGAAGGATTTTGAGGGGAAAAAATTGTTGTTATGCCTGTCTGGCTCCCGGTCACCCCGTCCGAAAATGTCGTTCATTTTTTAGATGTGTAATTTGTGGGAAGAAACATGTTCCCTTGATGTGTGAAACAAACGAGTCAAGAAAAAATGATTTCAAGAAGACGGAAGAAGCTGAAGTTTTCAACGAGGTCAACATGTCCAACCTGAGTGTGGATCCTAAAGTGTTTTTACAGACTCTAAAGTGCAAGCTCATATCAGATAAAAAAGAAAAAATCGTGCGAATTGTTCTGGACACCGGCTCGCAAAAGTCTTGTATTGTAAAGAGTCTTGCCGAAGAAATGGGATACGTTCCTGTAAAGAAAGAAACTCTGGTACATTCACTGTTTGGTGGGATTAAATCTAAAGAATTTGTACATACATGTTACAGAATTAGGTTGAAAAATATTAAGAACAATTTTGCATGCAACTTTGAAGCTTTGGATCAGGTAGCTATTTGTAATGATGTATCACCTGTGAACTCCGGGCCTTGGTTAAAAGAGCTTCAAGAAAGGGATATAACATTAAGTGATGTGGGAGAAAAGCCACAACCTGTACAAGTGCTTATAGGAGCTGATCTTTTTGGAAAGATTTTAATCGGTCAGCGTAGGGTCTTACCATGCGGATTAGTAGCCATTGAAACTTTGCTTGGGTGGACTTTGTTAGGGAAAGTTCCTGATAGTAAAGTTACTACAAGCAATGTGCCATGTTAGTGACATCACTTTTCGCTAAAGAGTTTGACATTTCGGACTTCTGGAAACTGGATTCTATTGGAATCAAGGATCCTATTGAAAAGCTGTCTAAAAAAGAGCAAGAGGATTTGACTACTGAAAATTTTCTTCAAACTGTTAGGTACAATGAAGATAATCGCTATGAAGTTCATTTGCCTTGGTTAGATAACTGTGTGCCTTTACCTGATAATTTTGAGCAAGCTAAAAGAAGGTTAGACACCACAACCAAGAAGTTATTTCAGGAAAATTTGTACGATAGTTATGAGGGCATATTTTCCGAATGGCTGCTTGAAGGAATTATCAAAGAAGTACCAATTGAAGAGAAAGATTTGCCTGTTAATTATCTACCTCACAGACTTGTTATCAAAGTTAGTAAGACAACTCCTATTCGCCCGGTTTTTGATTCATCTGCTCGACTCAAAGGACATCCGTCACTAAATGACTCCTTACATAGTGGTCCAAACTTGATTGAGCTCATTCCTGATATTTTGCTGCATTTTCGAGAAAAGAAGATTGGTGTAGTCGCAGACATAAAGAAAGCCTTTTTGCAAATTAGCCTCTGTAGAGAAGACAGAGACTTCTTGAGATTTCTATGGTGGACAAATAAGGCTTGCAAAGACTACAAGTTTTTTCGGCACACCAGAGTAGTTTTTGGCGTTCGCAGCAGTCCTTTTCTACTAGGAGCTGTATTGAAGTATCATCTTGAACAAAATACTGATGTTGATCCTTTTGTAACTAGTTGTCTTTTGAAGAGTTTTTATGTGGACAATCTTGTAACCAGCGTCCACAGTGAATTAGATTTGCAGCGAGTGATAAGTGTTTCTAATGAGTTATTAAAAAAAGGTGGTTTCATTCTGCGGGATTGGGAATCTTCACTAACAGAGGAGGGAAGATCCTTTAAAACAGATCTGTTAGGCCTTCAATGGAATAAAATTGAAGACTGTTTTTCGCTAAATATCAGCTGGTTGAAAGAAGTAAATGTCGACAACATTACTAAACACACAATATTATCGGTTACTCACAAAGTGTTTGATCCATTTGGATTTGTATCTCCTGTAATGCTTTGTCCTAAAATTATGCTACAAAAAACCTGGAAATTATCGTTGGAATGGGACGAAGAAATCACTGGATCCCTTCGACAAGAATTTTTACAATGGTTTAGGGAACTAAAAGTATTGGAAAATGTTACCGTTCCTCGCTGGATCAGCGTTAATCCAGAAAATATGAAGAACTTCTCCATTCATACCTTTTGTGACGCAAGTAGAGATGCATATGCCGCAATTACGTATCTTGTACAAGAGGGAGAATGTGCATTTTTTAGCCTCGAGATCACGAATATCTCCTCTGAAAGTTGCTACAATTCCAAGATTAGAGCTTCTTGTTGCATTGGTGGGAGCAAGATTAACGAAATCTGTGTTGGATGCTCTTGGATGGACGGATATTAGATGTTTTTATTGGAGTGATTCCACTACCGTTCTTACCTGGATCATTAAAGATGAAAATTGGTCTATTTTCGTGAATAACAGAGTCCAAGAAATACGGAATATTAGCCAAGCTTTTTCTTGGCGTCATATTTCTGGCTTTGAAAATCCAGCTGATTTACCCTCCCGAGGATGCAAAGCAAGTATTTTAGTGAAAACTAGATGGTGGGAGGGGCCAAAATGGCTTACTTTATTTGAAGACGAAGGACCATGCAATGAATATGAGTTTGATGAAGATGAGATACACTAAAAGAGAAAAGGAAAAGCTCAATATTAGCTTTGGTGTCTGTAAATCAAGATTCATCTGCAGGCTGGTTTTATCAGCGCTTTTCAAAATATGAAAGCATTGTGAAGTTAGTGGGATGGATTTTGATATTTGTAAAGAGCTGCAGATACGATGTTCAGCTAAGGAAAAAGGGAAGTTTGGATGCTGAAGAATACAGGGCAGCAGAGAAACAAGTGATAAAATTGGTCCAGTCGGAATCTTTTGTGAATGAGCATGATGCAAAACTAAAAACTTTGAGTGCATATAAGGATGCCGATGGAATAATACGGCTCAAGATGAAAATAATTTTACGTCAGGATACAGAAGATTTTAGGGAACCAGCTGTTCTCCCGTCCAATCATAAAGTTGTCGAAAGACTAATATTTTCTCACCATATCAAAAATAATCATGCTGGAACTCAAATTTTGCTTAATATTTTGAGAGAACATTTTTGGATTTTGAGAGGAAGAAAAACAGTGTGTTCTGTTATCTCAAAATGTGTCGTTTGCAAAAGATTTTCTTCTAAATGTTGTGATGTTGTATCTGCTCCTTTGCCTGAAGATCGAATACGACAGGCAAACGTGTTCGAGATTTGTGGAATTGACCTGGCGGGACCTTTATTTTTAAAAGATGGAAAGAAGGCTTGGGTATGCATTTTTACATGTGTCGTATATAGAGCTGTCCACTTAGAGCTTGTTTCATCGCTATCGACCGAAAGCTTTTTGCTAGCTCTACGGCGATTTATAGCTCTGAGAGGCCGATGGGAAACCATGTACTGTGATAATGGCACTAATTTTGTCGGAGCTTCCAATTTGCTTAGAAGTTTAGATTGGAGCCGCATTTGTAGCGACAATGCTCTTCGTCCAATTAAGTGGAAATTTAATCCCCCTTCGTCACCATGGTGGGGTGGATGGTGGGAGAGACTAATTGGTATTCTTAAAAGTCTTTTCAGAAGAATACTTGGAAGAGCAAGTTTGGCATTTGAGGAGTTGACAACAGTTATTTGTGATTGTGAATCTGTAATCAACTCACGCCCTTTGACTTACATCGACGAATGTGACTCAGAATTTGTTCCACTTACCCCTGCGATGTTTCTTCAGGATATCAAAAACTCTGGTGTTCCAGACTGTGATGCGGCAGATCATAAAAGTCTCAACCATCGTGTCAAATACAGGTTAGCTTTACAGAAGGACATTCGAATGAGGTTCGGGTCCGAATATCTTGGATCTTTGATAAGGAGGCCGGAAAGGACTAGAACTTCGATGATAACTCCCGGGGACATTGTTCTCATAAAAAGTGACAATGCCAATCGAATCGACTGGCCACTGGGGAAAGTGACAGAAATTCTGCCAGGGAAAGACTGTGTGTGTCGACTCATTAAACTTAGAACATCTCGCGGAGAAATTCTGCGTCCAATTCAGCGCGTCTTCCCTTTAGAGACCTCTTCTAATGATTCGTCTTTTCCCTGCCCTTTCTCTGTCTTCACTATTGAACCTTTTAGATTTTCGTTTAATGATTCCATTTCTTGATTTTCCGATACAGATGTTTCAGTTGGAATTGATTCGGACTCTTTTCGATTTTCAACAGAAAAATGTGTATATTTTTGTAAAACTTGTAGATAGAGTATTGCTTTTTCTTCTTCAGTTAAATCCTTATTATGGAGAATGTTTTTCATACGTTGATCAAGTTCCGATAAGTGTTCCGCTACTTGAACTCTTTCTTCGGGTACCAGTACAAATTTTTTGCTAAATTCCATTTTGAATTAAAGAGCTGATAACGGAAATAGCTGCTGGTAATAAAATAGATAGGAATCCTTCTCCTTTTTGAATTAAAATTTTCTTTTTCTCGTAAAGAGGTGTTTTTTTGGTAGAAAGCTTTCTTAAGCTTTCTTTATAGGGAGATAAGCGATTTTTTTTAATTTTAGTCAACGATATGTTACCACATAAAACATTCAGCACGCACTCACACAAAGTTTTTATTTCTTTCTTTGAACACTTTTTCAAAATAGATTTTGAGTTTTTTGTTTTAGAAATTAATTTTAAGAGCTCTAAAGTTTGTTCAGAACACACTGGCATCTTGCGAACTAATGAATATTCTAACAATTTGAATCTATTTATTTGTTTCAAAGTAATGGGTTATCGAGGTTGATATACATAAAAAACATCTCCAGGAAACATACCTGTGCGCACACGCAAGGATTCATCAGTTTCAGGTTTTAAATCAATAAGTAAGTATCCGTACGGCTTTGATGTATCTGTGTAACATTCTTGAAAAAATTTCACTTTACGAGGATATAATTGGCGCCCTAAATGTGTAATTTGGGATTGATCTCTTCGATTCTTAAATAATACAAGATAATGAGCGTTTAAGGAAATATCTCTAATTTCTTTCCCTTTAAGAAAAATATTCTGTACCACAAAAATTATACTCAAATTTCTGTGATGTGAATATTTTACAAATAATTTTGTTAATTGGGGATCATTCCCTAACTCGCCCATAAGATCATCTATAACAATTAACGCATCCGAATACTAGTGCACATTAGATGGAATACCTTCATGAAAGGAAATATTCGACATTTCTTCATATAACTTTTGATAAACCCCATAACACCAAACTATTTTTTTAGGAAAAGGTTTAATCATTTTATTTTCAATTAATTTTTTAACGAACTGACTTTTACCGCTACCAGATGGTCCAGCCAAGATTAAAGTAAATGGATGAACCAATTTGAGAGAATCCATGATTAAACTAAATAATTTTTATCAATGCTGCTGCTATTTATACTACGAGACAGTTAATTCTATAAATTTTATTTTGCGTGATAACAAAAAGAAAATGTATCCTGCATTTTCAAGTTTTGATTCATTATCAGATAAAAGTGAGACCATTCAGTACAATATTTTCTCATAGTATTGTAACAAGGTAGCATTGATCCCCTATTTATGTCTAGTTTGATGGATTAGAGCAGCTTGGAGGCAAAACAACTCAACAGCAGGTGAAAACAACTCAACTCCCCCTATCAACTCGAAAACCAAAACCATAGCAGGAGGGAAACAACTCAACTCCACGCAGCATCCACAGAAGGGAAACAACTCCGCGCCTGTGCCTCCACAGGAGGAAAACAACTCAACTCTGCGCCTCCACCGCGCCTGCGCCTTTACCGCAGAATCGGCTTTTCTTACCTACTTATTTAGTTAAAATAAATGCAAGGTTGAATTATATATAATTAATACTTATTTAATATGGCACGTTATAGGGAGCGATAAGGTCTCACTCTCTCTACATATATTGTGTATACATCTTGGAGGTGAAATTTGTATTTTGCTTACATCGTTTTAGAATTTAATACTAATAAACTTATTAAGTTAATTTAAAGATTGGTTTAATTAAGTAAACATTCTGATACTAAAAACATTCCATTTATAATTTGATTTATAATTGCTATATTAAAAACAATACAAATTTCTAACCATTTGTTAAGTGGAATAATTATGTAAAATAATATTATTGGTAAGTTTAATAAAATTCATATGAAATTTTAAAAATTTTGATACATTTTGGTATGCTCAAATCAGTCAATTTATTTTCCATCGAAAGAAATCTTTTTTTAAATAAAGTATAGTTTTTTTTTTTAATTCTTTTAAATCTGTCGTTTCTATTTTCTACTTTCTTTTATCAGTTCGTGACAGATTTTCACAGTGCAGATCTACTTATAAAAAATTATATTCTAAAAGAAAATTCTAAGTAGTATTTAGTTTTCGCTTCTATTTTTACTTCGTATTAGGTATTTCTACAATTTTTATCTTTTTTAATGGATCGCAGTCTAGAAGATTATTCATGGGTTCGAATCCTGGTTTTACCAAAAATGCACTTTGTGAAATTCTGCAAGCGCGACTTAATATAAGAAACTGGATCTCAAATTTCTCGAATGATGTTGTGTGGTAGTTAATAAAATACAAATTAAACGTCCCAGCTGAGGTGACATTGCATATAAATTTGAAGTCTGCAGCCAAAAGAGCCCATGTTCTTACATTTCAATGTTAAATTAATTTATAAAATTAGTTGTTCATTTTTGTTTGTTTTTTAATTAATAACACTATTTGATTACTATTATTTAAAATGTAATTTTTAGGTTTAAGAAATGTTGAATAATTTTTAGCGATCCATTGAATATGGGACAATTTTCTGCCAAAAGTCATTGAATATGTATCTATAGCTTATCAATAAAACATGCAGATTTTTTACCTTTAGTGCACAACGCTCTAAATTCGATTACTAAAAAACCTGAACACATTAGTTATTTTAGGTGTTTTTAACATCAGAGCATATTTCAAAATTAAAAATGAATCATACCATACAGAAATAATGTAGACATTTTATATTCCTTATTTTTTTTTTCAATTCCTAATATTAGCTCACTCTTTCTATATATTATCTTGTTCAAATTTTCAATCCTTAATAAAGTACTTTCTATTCATCCTATCAAGTTCAAATAAATTTTTTTAAACTTGTAGAGGATAAAACTTGATGTTAACACAGTTTTTTAAAATATTAATTCATTATCTACCAGTTAATTAGTTAAATTAAAATAATTACCGGTTTTAGACAGTCATTGTAGGAATTGATTTAAAAAGATTTTTTTGTATTACTTGTTAATGCTTTAATTTTAAAACAGCATTTTTTGAAAAAAATATTTACGTGATCAGATAAGTAGTTTTTATGAGTTTATTTATTGGCTAAATTTTTTAAAATTAGATGTGTTAATCAACACTTGAATTTTATTTCAGATTAACGTTTTGAAGAGTTGGCTTTCTTTAACCCTAAAAAATTTTCTTATTTTTTTATAAGAATGGGAATATTAATTATTTGAATGGGTGCATTTGAATTTTTTTTCCCGCTGATAATAAAATTTAAAATGTTGTGAGACTTTTTCTAAGTAAGTTATATATATATATATAAAAAGGAATACAAACTTCATAAACTTTTTCGAATTGGTGCGACATTTGTAGGATTTCGTTTCAGTTGTAATAAATATCGTGATAAATATATCAATATCGTCAGGTTCAGGGACTTATTTTATAACAAGTGAAACGAATTCAACGGGTGAGTAATTGCTAGTATTTTTATATGATTAATTACTGAACGTAAATCATTATATTTCTTATTAAAATTTAATTATAACTGCGGATTTTTTATAATGAAATTATTAGTTAAAAAAATGAAATCTAAACTTATGATCCTCAGTTTAAGACAAGAATCACAGCAAAAATAAAGGGAAAAAAATTCGTAGTATAACTTGAAGGGTATTTGAACCACTCCCCTATTCGTGACAAAAGAGGGGTCTATAGGAACGTATTGTGACTCCTATCGAATGTGAAAGACCAGGAGAATCGTTATCCTTAGTTCTGAACAAAAAGAAAAGGGGAATAAGCCTCGAGCATCACTGCGGGTGGGGAACAAATAGAACCCATCTCTAAACCTTATCTTCAAAAAACTAATATTGTTTTGAAATCAATTAAAGTATTAAAAAGCTAGGAATATTAAATGTTTACATTATTTTTTACAAAGTATGATACATTTAATATTTATTTATATTTTGATGTTAAATAATGCTAAAATAAATAGATTTGCTGAAACGAAATATTAATTATAATTGAATACTTCCCTCTGTTCTCTAAGTACCATGAAAAATTATTTAATATTTCTTAAATTTAATAGTTAAAAGGTAACCATTAGCAATAAAAAGGGTTGATTAAATATAACGATTAAAAAAGAGAGAGACCGCCTTTCCCCCTTCAAATTATTATAATTTCGCAACATGTGTTTACTTAAATTTATAAACGGCCAGATATAAAGTTAAATTAACTGGTACAACAGTTCAGAATTGCGCGCGCTTGAGATCAATCGATAATTAAAATTTATATTTTTGTGTGATTATGACACATTCCCTTGACTCTCTTTTACGGTAATATGATCTTTAGTTAATTGGTTATTCATGCAGAAATCAATAATTCAAAGAAAATTTTGAGAATAACTTACATAGTGAATATACTACATTAAGCTATAGCTTCGAACCAAATGATACATTTCTCTGTTATGAACTAATGCCCATCATATTGTATAGAAGTCATCATTATAAATAATTATTAAGTAAATTACTGCAAACGAATTCCTGTTTTACATGCAGTCAAATACATTGAGAAATTTTTAAAGAATAAAATCCCAGATCGGGAAGAACAGAAACGTGTTTGTTTTAAACATATTTTTAATGCTGAATTTAAATATTGATTTAATCAATTTATTCAAGAAAATCTATTCATTTTTAAAAGTTCAGTTTTTTAACTCTTTAAAATCAGTCACTTTCACACACACACACATTTTCTTTCTTTTAAACATTAGAAAACTGCAATTCTTGACATCTCTGCAGTACACATTCCCGTGTATAAAAATCTGTTGCCTGGTGAAAAATTCTGTTGTTGTTACTTATGTTACTCGACAGTAACCAATAGTAATATCAAACCATGGCCATCGAAATTCATCGATGACAAGGTGCTAGATTTACGCTTGTCGTTATCCGCAGCTTTGAGCACCATACAGCTGGCAGAGCGATTTAGCTCTATTCCACTCCAATTTTAAGGGAGAACACTCAGGGGTTAATCAGGGGCTTCCAACCTCTCTTCCCCTTCCATCGACCTCACGAGAAGACTTGCGGCTCGACGGCTATTTAGAGTACCCCTATGCCGCACGAAGGCACTCTTCAATGGCAAATATTTATGCCTTCTCTGGGATTCGAACTCAGGCCCAACAGCACAGCAATCAGCGCCACTAACCGCTATATGTTTCATATAAAATGTATCATTCATAGAAAAATTATTGCATAGGTACTGGAAGAACTTTTGCCTACACGCATCTAGTTTGACTTCCAGATCATACAAGAATTTAAAAAATATATATACTGGATTTTGTTTCTTACTAAAGCTATATTTTTTTAAGTTTTCATCGTGACTGAATTTTTGTAATAAAATTTTTCAAGTATAATTACGAAGAGAATACTTCAAAAAATTTTCCTTTGTGGTTTTAGAAATACTTATTCATTTGTATACAGGATTTTTTTTAAAAAAAATCTCATTAAAATGTATGAAAAGTCAAAACAGTGAAAGGATTACATTAAAGGTGCACAATAAAGCAACAAAAGGGTTTTTGGCGAAAGATTTCGTAATTTTGAGCCTCGGTCAAGAAACAAGGACGACACATGAGCTGGTTACCCCCTTTACCACACCACAACAACGGGAAAACATTGAGCCTCTACAGATTTAAAGTATATCGGTCTTCTCTACAACGGTGGGTTTTCTGTGGCACCAGGACTCGAACCTGCTACATTCCGGCATCGAGTTCGAGACCATAATCACTAGGCTACCGCGGCCACTATTAAGAGTGAAACAAAATTATAAAAAAATTTTAAAAGTCATATTTTAAAGTATGCGTGAAAAACACAGACGATTTAGAGTTTCAAAACAATCAAATATAGTATTTTGTGTCTACTAGTAAAAAAGCAACAGTAAAGTAAATAAATAAAATTAAAGTATTTAAAACACTTTACACTAAGTTTGTTAATAAATTTTTGTAATAAAATTATGTTTAGTAGAAAAAAGTATTTAATGACTTGATATATAAACGAAATTTAAACTTTTGTCTTCAAGATATTAGAATAAATAATTGCATCAAGAAACTCTGCAATAACACACACACAGAATTCAGTAAAAAAAAAAAGTGTCAAATTTAAAGATGAACATTAAGATTTTTTTTTTAGAATATGCAAAGAGAAATGTAGGAGTCTTCAAATAATATAAATTTGATTATTATGGAGCTTAGAAAGAAAGTGTCCTCTTAAAAATTTTAAAAAGCATATTATTAATGAATATATATATACATATTAAATGAATATATATATATACATATTAAAAAATTAAATAAAAGTATCTGTTTTTTTTTTTTTTTTTTTGATAATAAAATTCAAAATGTTGCTGATATTTCTAAGTAGTGATATATGATAGAATTGAATAGGGTATGCTATATATGATATTTTACAATAAAAAATTAACCAATAAAATGATTTTTTTTAAAAAAAAATTTACCTTTTTAAAAAAAACATTTTTTTTTTTACTACTTATTTTTATTTTAAGTTCTGAAATTAACCAAATGCTATTAATCATATTTTTTATTGGCTATAATCTATAAACAAATCTAAAATTAATGTTGTCATTTTTTTAAAAATTAGCTTTAATTTCTGGAAAAAATCTAAATCGTGTTGATTAAAACATTCATTCTTGTTTTGCAAAAAGAAAAGTTAACACACATTAACACAAAATTAAACACATTATTTTTTCCCCACCATTTTCACACTCTAAAATTTCGCAGTTGATATAATGTTCAACTTTTAGTAATAATGAAATATTCTTAATATAATTTTCTGAGTTTTTGAGATTTACAAGTTTTTAAATGTTTATTAACTTTTGTTAGAAAACAATGAATTAAGGAACACTTAAATTTTGACACATCATCATTGTTTGAATGCAAATTCTATTTTGATTTTTGCATGAATATTTAAACTATGCCAATTATAATTTTTCGTATAATTGTATTTGTGTATGGTTGAAATATTGAAATATAAGTTGTACAAAATGAAAATAACTCATTTTCATTTAAAAGAATTTTTACATCTTATACCTTGTTTAGAAATAAAATATACAGATATGTATGTAAAAGTGTTTTATTAAATGATTCAAGAGCTTTAATAAAATTTTTATTAAGTTGATACAATAATAAAAAAAAATCATGTAGGTTTGCAAGGAATAAAGAAATCTCAAAAAGGCATTAGCAAATTCTAGAGTTTTTTTTAAAATTGTGTTAATTTGTTTAATGAAAAAATGCTAAAATTTTGAATGTTAACTTAAGATAAATATATTTATATCCCTAAAGAACTCTTAATTGAATCAATTTTTTATATCAATCAAGTGGTGCAGATAAGAAATCATTTTACAGTTACCCCTTTCAATAAATCCAATCTTCTAAGAGTCGTGATGTTTTGGTTAAGAATTCTTGATTTGCTTACGTGAATAATTTAGGATTTATTTTCACCATATTTACTTAAGGGATTTTATTATCTAGAGCAGAAATGAATTTTCTTATGCTAATCACTAACTTACGCAATATAAACGCTTTTTTGTAAATTGTTATTTTTTCGAAAAACTATAAACGAAAAAAAGAGTAAAGTAATGAAATGTGTGAAATAAAATACCGTACTGCATGTATATATTCTTTTCCTATCTTTCAACTATTACATCGAGGGGGGGGAATCAGTATGAAATGAAATAATCTTTGTTGAGAATAATGAATCAGCTCTGAATAAATATAATGGAGGAGTATTTGAGTATTTTGAAAAACATGAGTGATTATATCCTTTAAAAATAAAGATAAAACAAATAATAGAATTAGAATAAGATACGTAAAATTTCTGGATTAGATAAATAATTACTTTTCAAAAAAATTAAACTACGATTAATTTGATATTTATATCTTGTATTTGTAAAAATATTGTAATTTACCTTCGTTTTTAAAAAATAATAATTATTTGCTTTTAAAAAAAAAAAACTTGAAATTTAACTTATTTGACAATGCATAAAGTTTTTTTAAT
>BMAO01001895.1:0-29929 GCA_019973975.1 Trichonephila clavata
GGACCCCAAAAGTATTCTTACACTTGCAATTTCCTGTAAAATTTAATGTTTTCGACTAATAAAAATCAATATATTGTAATTGTAATTTTTTATGACATCTGCAACTTGTTCTCAATAGAATGACATAATTATTTTTTTAAAAATGATATAACTATTATTTTTAAAAATTAATTATCAAAAAGCTATTGAAAAATTACGCCACAAAAGTCTTCGTACACCTAACAAAAATCTCAACTTAGCTTTAAATATCATATTTCTTCCTTATTTTAGTACTTAGTAGGATATCTTTTAGTGTCCACAGTAACTTTTAAATAATTTCTGCATCGGTTTTCCTCCATGCTTCTGTTATTATTGTTTTTGCTTCCCATCCTGTGTTTATAAGTCATGTTTTCTTTTTTTAAATCAAATTCTCACCAAATATGTTCTACTGGGCTAAATAAACTGATTGAGGAGATTTTTTCAGAATTTTGGACAGTTATAGAGACACCAGCGGCGTACATTGAGAGCAGAGCGCTTGGCGTCATTATCCTGTTAAAAACTGGAGTAGTCTCCTATATCCAAATTTTCGCCGGATAAGTTAAAATTTCACTTTAAAATATTAAAATAGAGCTCATGATTCACAATACCATCAAAAAATACCAAATTACCTAATTTTGAGGCCGATTTACACCTACACGCAAGAACACTTCCATCTCCATGGTTTATTAATCCAATTTGATTCTTGGGATTCAGTTTCAGAAAATTCAAAATTGACAGCAAATTGATTCGGATGGCGGAAAATTAAACATTTTTGGTTCTGATGGGCATATAATAGTTTGTAAATGAAAAAGTGAGGAATTTAATCCCATGAATTTTTGGGGAACAAGAACTCCTCCACCCCCATGCTTCAGCATGGAGGTGGAGAAATTCTTGCGTGGGGGTGTAAATCGACTTTAAAATTAGGTAATTTGTTTTTTTTTTATGGTATGAATCATGAGCTCTATTTAAATATTATAGAAGAATTTTAAATTATCCGCGCAAAATTTGGATATTGGAGAGCACTTCATTTTTTAACAAGATAATGACACCAAGCGCACTTCTCTCAATGTATGCCACTGGTGTCTCAAGAACTTTCTCAATATTCTAAAAAAACCTCCTCTATCAGTTTATTTAGCCCAGTAGAACATATCTAGTGAGAAATTTATTTAAAAACATAATGGGAAGTAAAAACAATAATAACAGATGCATGGAGGAAAAC
The DNA here is from genome assembly GCA_019973975.1 of Trichonephila clavata. Lineage (NCBI taxonomy): Eukaryota > Metazoa > Arthropoda > Arachnida > Araneae > Nephilidae > Trichonephila > Trichonephila clavata. The sequence continues at coordinate 1,238 of BMAO01001895.1, forward strand.
CGATGTCGAAATTACAAAAAACTGATTAAATCTATACCAAAACATTTAAAAGTTACTGTGGACACTAAAAGATATCCTACTGGGTACTAAAGTAAGAAAGAAAGAAATGCAATATTTAAAGCTAAGTTGAGATTTTTGTTAGGTGTACGAAGACTTTTGTGACGTAATTTTTCAATAGCTTTTTGATAATTAATTTTTAAAAATAATAGTTATATAATTTTAAAAAAGTAATTATGTCATTCTATTAAGAACAATTTGCAGATATCATAAAAAAAATTACAATATATTGATTTTTATTAGTCGAAAACATTAAATTTTATAGGAAATTGCAAGTGTGCGAACATTTTTGGGGTCCACTGTAGATCTCATGAATTAAGCATTGGCAATTATTATAGGAATTAAACTGCTTTGTAGAGAGCTCGGAGCATCCTGATTATGTCCTGTGAATATTCGCCTATAATGGAGGACCAAGGTTCTTCAAGCTTCATGGACTGATATGATACACATGAAATGTAGGAGAGTGCAGAATGCTCACTTATTTGGTATGTTCAAATTTTATTAATAACATAAAGTAATCCAAGTAATTGTGCTAATTTACATATTTATTTAATTTTTTACATATTTGTTAAAAACTGAAGATTAGCAATTGATTTGTTTTCAATTTATTCTAAATTTAAATTGCATTATGAATTTTTTGACTGATAAATATTTATTTATGAAAGTTTTATTTTTAAATAATTTTCTTGCAGAAATTTTTTTCATAAATTAAAGGAATTAGGACAGTCCAATGGAGTTTGAAGCTGGATATCAAAGTTGTTTTGAAAAAAAAATTACAATCGGATTCTATTTGTTATTTGTAAATGTGTGTTTGTATTTTTCATGTTAATCATACAGTTTATTTCTGTGTAGTGTTTTTTTTTTCTGGCTTGTGTTAAAGACTTTTCATACAAATTAAAGACTTCACACAAATATGTTGCATTAAAGTTCTTTTACAGCTTTTGCTGAAATGTGAAGATATTCTGTGTAAATTTTTAACCAAAATTCAAGTTCATCTAATTCATATCTTCATTTTAACTCAGAATCTGTTAATAGTTCAATCAGCTCTTGTTCTATTAGTTATGTATCCTGATTTTTATTAAAGGGGAATTTTAACAGTATAACTCCTTTAATACTATGGAAAATTTATATCTTTTTTTTAATTTTAAATTCTGAAAATATAAAAAAAAATTTCTAAACATGAACTTTATTTAGTATTATATGAAATATAAGATAATATGCAAGAGATTTTGCTTCTTATATTGAGTTACAATTATTTTCATCTCAATTAACTCAAAGAATGGAATATTTAACAATTTGTATTAATATGAATGTATATATTTGAATTGTGTGTGTCATTAGTTAATTAATTTTATAATTGCCTCTATTTGAATTAAAAATTCTTCAAATAATTCTTTAGTAGTATAAATATATGAAAATAATAAGCACTGTGTAATTCAAATAATTACAAATGAACAATATGTAATTCAAACAATTACAAATAGAAAAATATGTAGCTTAAATTGTAAATAAACACTGTATAGTTCAAAATAATGGCAAATAAGCAATTTTTTAAAATTTTCAATGACCAAGGTTGCAGAAGGCTACTCACTACAAAAAGGGAAAGTCTGCTGTGTTAAGTGGATATTCAAACTCATCAAATAAACACTTTGTACTTCAAATACTTACAAATAAAAAAATATACTATTCCAATACATGCAATTAATATAATTGTAGTCGCCCATTCGGTATAGTGGTTAGCGACGCTGACTACTGTGCTGAAGGGCCTGGGTTCGAATCCCGGAAAAGGCATGGATGTTTGTAAATGTATAGTGCCTTTGCGGCAGGGGGTACTCTAGATAGCCGTCGAGCCGCAAGTCCTCTCGTGAGGTTGGTGGAAGGGGAAGATATGTGGAAGGCCCCTGACCACTCCCAGGGTGTTCTCCCTCAAAATTGGGGTGGGACCGAGCCAAATTGTACTGTCACCTGCATGGTGCTCAAAGCTACGGCTAACGACAGGCGTACAATCTAGCCCGATCCCATGATGAATTTCGTGGGCCTCGATCTGACTACGTCAGACAGGTGGCATAAGTAACAACAATATCATTGTACTGTTCAAAATGGTTGCAAGTTAACATTAGATAATCTCAATTTATTGTAATTAACAGTGTATTTATCTTTATTATTTTTTTATGAAGATGACCAAATAAATTTATTTAAAATGTTTTGAATTTTTTTTTAATTTCATTTTATATCTAGAAATCTATTTATCTGTTTTACATATAAACTTTCATTAACTAGTTTGTAAAATTCACATTTTCAATCTTTTTGAAAGAATCCATCATTGACAGAATTCAAAGGACTAAGGCAAGCATTACAAAACTAATGAATTTAATTACATGCATACTACTGATACTCTTTAACAGCACCAAAGAGCTGGTTCATGGACCCTATCCAGTGTGTGCTTCTCATAATATAAACCCCCAAACTTCCTACTTTGCAGTGATTTCTACTTTTAACAGCCCCTCGTAGGGGAATTTTGTCTGTACAAAATTATATACATATTGGGATTACAATATACCTGTGAATGGATTTTTTAAACCATAAGTTTAAAAAAAAATTTTAATTTCTGGCAAAACATATTTATTGAAAAATTAAGAATTGGTTTTTAGAAATTTAAATAATTTTCAACATATTCTATTACTTAGCAATGAAAAATCTGTCAGTAGATGCCACAAATTCTGCAACATGAGAACAAACTTCTCTTAATCTGAAAGAAGGCTAATTTTAAATATAACAGATGACAAGTAGAGTGGGACAGTTTCAAAGAACACAAGAGTATAAATGCCCTATTATAAGAATGGTATGGAACATATTGGAAAATTATTTCTAAAGTTATTGGCTAAATTCATTATTTGTCATGCGTTACTCAGTTAATTCTTGCTTACTGCAAGTTACTTATTGATAATGTACAATTTTCTCTACCGATGTTTAAATTTTATATAAGAAACCTTTTTCTTTTTTTAAAAAAACTTCATGTTATTTTCTTTTTCAAATGCATCTCTTAAGTGCCTTGGAATTTGTTAGCAGCATTTTAAAAATGGAAAGTAATAAATATTTTTAATAATATTGTTGCATAAAATATTTATTTAAATCTAAATTGAAAATTCCATCTCATATGTAAAGCAAATAAAATAATGAATATCATATTAATCTAGATATCCGTCTAATAGTAATACTCTGAAATGTATTTCACAAACAGCAAACTTTATGTAAATATTAGAAAATAACAGCTAGTGTACATAGATTATTGGTTAATATGAAAGTATTTTTCCCTTTACAAGTGTATATATTATGATTGATAACAATGCTACCACATAAGTTCTTAATTTAATTCTCTTGTAGGCAACTTTGAATTTAAATTAAATTTTTCATTCCAATAAACAAACATTATTATACAAGTTTTCCTTGTTTTGTGACATGATTCCAACATATTAAGAGTAAAGGCAATAATATTTATTCTATAATGTAGAAATGATTCCAAACCATTGAAAAATAGGCAAATTAAAGAAATTTGTTTTAAAAAAATTTTGATTTATAATTTATAGTAATTATATTACACAATATTAAGGGAAAATATCACATAAGAAAAGGCGTAATAGTCTTTAGAAATTCAATTTAATTATCCTTTGTCTTTAATGTATTTTTTACTTATTGAATTACATATAAATTTTAAAAATAGTATGATATATATGAATACTATAGAAACTTTTTTAAAATATAATTTAAATTTGTAGAAACATCTTTAAAAAATTACATAATATTAGAGTTAGTTAACATGAAAGTTGATGATAAAAAATTTATCCTTTGAAGAAATAGAATTTTATTTTTACAACACAGTGAATTGCATATAACATAAGAAATTTATCTATATACTAGCTGCATGGCCCGGCGTTGCACGGGCTTTTTCAAGTGTATAAATATTATTGCCTTAAGAATTTCCCCTTCCTATCTCGGTGTAAGCACTCTTCATGGTGTGTTTGTGACTTCCATATTAATATTTCATTCAAATACCCTATTTCGAAGTTTTATCCACCTTTTTGCTCCATCGGACGGGTCTGTTTCCCGTCAGATTTTAGCCCGGCTTTGTCGGCCATTTTAATATATCATTAATGAATGAATATAATAATATGTCAATTAATTAAATCAAAACAACTACGTCATACAGTTTAAGTTTAATTAATTTTCAGAGCCAACTTATGTCGTTGCATATGGTATGGTTGCATGGCCCGACCTGCACGGACTCTTACGAGTGTATAACTTTTTGGCAATCGAAATTTCCGCTTCCCTTCTCGATGTCATTACTTCCTTGTTTTTGTGTGATTTCTATATTTTGTCATTAAAATTCAATTTTACGAAATTTCCACCACGGCTTTGTCCCATCAGACGGGTCTGTTTTCCCTCCATTTAGCCCAGCGTTGCACGGGCTTTTTCCGAGGGTATAACTTTTATCTCAATGGAAATTTCCTTTTTCCCTCTCAATTCCAGCACTTCAGGTTAAGGGTGTAGGCGCGATGTGAGGGATTTCTTTAATTTTGTCATTAAAATTACCTTTTCTAAAGTGTCCCCAATTTCTTTTCCTTCACAGATAGGTTTCTTTCCCCTCAGTTTAGCCCGGCGTTACACGGGCCTTTTCATGTATAAAACTCTTTTTCCTTTCTTTCTTTTTTTTTAAAAATTTCTATTTTTGATTTGTAATTTACAAATTCAATTTAGTTTTTTCCACAATAAAACAGACAATGCACTATATTAATATTAAATAATTAATTTTGTAATAAATATAATACAAAACAATACCGATTTAGTTTTTGAAAATAATATTAATTTATATCCGTTTTCACGAAATTAATATGAAAGTTGATGATAAAAGATTTATCCTTTGAAGAAATAGAATTTTATTTTTTCAACACAATGAATTGCATATAACATAAGAAATGTATCTATATATATAAAGGAGAAAAGAGCGACTCACTCACTGACTGACTGACTAATCACGATATCTCCAAAACTGTTCATACTACAGACTTGAAATTTGGTAGACATGTTCCTTTCATGGAGTAGAGATCAGCTAAGAACTGAGTTTTCGAAATTCCAACCGCAAAAGGCGTTACGGGGGGTTAAGGGGCATTATAAATAATTGTTTCTATTTTTAAACTACTCGGCGCACAATCTTGAAATTGGGTATGTAGATTTCTTTCATAGAGTAGAGATCCTCTACAAAATTAGTTTGGTGAAAATCGACCCCCAAGTGGCGTTGTGGGGGCTTAGGGGGCGTTTTAGATAATTATTTCCATTTTTAAACTATTAGACACACAGTCGTTAAATTTGATAAATAGATTCCTTTCATAGAGTAGAGATCAGTTACAAGATGAGTTTTGTGAAAAATAGCCCCTCCCCAGTGGCGTTGCGGTGGATTAAGGGGCGTAATAGATAAATATTTTCATTTTTAAACTATCATATCTACCTGCTTGAAAATTGGTAGGCATGTTTCTTCCATGGGGAAAATATCCGCTACAAAATGGGTTTCGTGAAAATTGACCCCCAAGTGGCGTTGCATGGCTTAAGGGGCGTTGATAATTATTTCCATTTTTAAACTACTCGACGTACAATCTTGAAATTTGGTAAGCAGATTATTTTCATAGAGTAGAGATCCGCTACAAAAAGGAATTTGGTGAAAATCGACCCCCAAGTGGCGTTGGAGGGGATTAGGGGGCGTTTTAGATAATTATTTCCATTTTTAAACTATTCAAAGCACAGTCTTTAAATTTGATTAGATTCCTTTCATAGATTAGAGATCAGCTACAAAATGGGTTTTGTGAAAATAGCTCCCCCAAATAGTGTTGCGCGGGATTAAGGGGAGTGGGTAATAGATAAATATTTCCCATTTTTAACTACTAGACCTACCTGCTTGAAAATTGGTAGGCATGTTTTTTTCATTGAGTAAAATCCGCTACAAAATGGGTTTAGTGGAAATTAACCCCAAGGGGTGTTGCTGGGGGTTAAGGGGCGATATAAATTCCGATTTTTAAACTATTAGACGTACAATATTGGAATTGGGTAAGCAGATTCCTCTCATAGGGTAGAGATCCGCTACAAAATGGTTTCGTTGAAATCGACTCCGAAGTGGCGTTACGGGTCAAGGAGCGTTCTAGATAGTTATTTCCATTTTTAAACTACTGGAAGTACAGTCTTGAAATAGATAAGCAGTATCCTTTCATGGAATAAAGATGCGCTATATAATGTGTTTTGTAAAATCGACCCCAAGTGGCGTTGCGGGGGCTCAGAGAGCGTCATAAATAATTATTCCCATTTTTAAAGTATAAGACGTACAGTTTTGAAATTTGGTTAGCAGATTCCTTCCGTATTGTAGAGAACCGCTACAAAATGGGTTTCGCGAAAATCAAACCACAAGTTTCATTTCAGGGAATCAAGGGGCGTAATAGATAAATATTTCCGTTTTTAAACTGTTATATCTACCCATTTGAAAATTGGTAGGCACGTTTCTTCCTTGGAACAGAGTTTTTCTAACAAAAAGTAAAACAAAAATCACCCCCACCCCCCAAGTATGGTTGCGAAGGGTCAAGGGGAGTTATAGAAAAAAAGTTACTGTTTTTGAATAATTATTTCCACGTACTTGAAATTTGTTAAGCATGTTTCTTTTGTTGAATAGGGATCTACTAAGAGTGTATTTTACGGAAATCAACTCCTGGGGGAGCAGAGGGTTACTGGGGCGTATTGACAAAAAATCTCCTTTTTTCGAACAACAAGGACAATAATAATGGAATTTGGTTTACATTTTCCGTTTTTTTAAATTGAAATCTGCTAAGAACAGTTATATTGGAGTAGTATTTACAGAGTAGAGATCCACCAAAAATTGATTTGGCGGAAATCCATTTTCTTATAGGTTTACGAAAGTGCAAGCATCATTCTATACTTCAATTTTAGAGACTTTTAGAAAACACAAATTAGAAGTTCTTTCTTTTTTTATATCAAGAGTCGAGAGTTACAGTTATAATTATATTTTTCAACATAATCGAATTCTTAATGCTAGGGCTTAGATATCAAAAATTTATGTATATATATATATATATATATATATATATATATATATATATATATATATATATTTCTATATAAACAGTATATATTTATAAACATCATGAAATACCCAGCGAAGCGGGTGTGTAACGGCTAGTTAAAATATGTAATTCATACAATATGTGAAGTTGAAACATTGCTCAAAGATAGTAGCATTTTCAAACACATGCTAAGTAATAAATATTTTTAAAAATATAACATATGTAAGCCAAGCAAATATTTCCATACAATGTAAAATAAAATAAACAATGCCAAAAAAAACCTGGATATCCTAATAATATTAAAATATATTTTCAAGAACAGCAAAAATGACTTTTTACATGAAAATAGATAAAATAACATAATTTCTTATTTTCTAATAATTACCAATTATACAAAACACTGAAATTAATTTAAAATTTCTGGCGAAACATATGTTTGGAAAAAGCGACCAAGAAGTGGTTTTTGCAAATTCCAGTAATTTTCAACAAATTGAATAATTTGACAATGAAAATCTTTGTCAGTAGATGTTACAAATGAAATACGTACATACATGTAAGAAATTAAATACACTAATTAACCTTAAATTACTCAAAAAGTAACAATTATAAATAATAAAAAGTATTTTACACATAGTTATAATTACTCTTCTTCAAATAAATAGGGGGAAGAAATTTAATCCAATAACTATAAAAAATGTGATATGTAGAAAAAAATGGCGGCAAGTACATGCAATATCTTAATGAATATAACATTTACCACAAAAACAAATAATTAAAAAAATTTCCGAAGTATTTAAATACTTTTAATTTTCGTAACCAAGAAAGAAACAAACGATTCAAATACACAAATACAATTATTATAATAAATCTTATGATATGATAACGCAAATTATAAACGATAAACAAATCCAATACGCGAACTAACACTAATTACTTAGTACACATTCACTAGTTAAATATTCCAAATGTCGTCAAAAAACGCGATAAGCAAGAAATTGTGGCAACCTTGCTCTAAGTGAGCTAAAAAATTAAAAAGGTATTTTAGAAAAAATACTGAAAGAAATAATATAAAATTCTGAATGTGAAATCTACAGATCATCTTCTTTCCATTTCGTTCAAAAAACGTTTCAAAAACTTGCAATAGAACTTTGAAAAACTCAGTTGAATTTCGATGTTTTCTCATAAATTAATATTACACCGGAAGTAAGTGAGGGTTCCACTCAATGTTGTTGTTTACAAAGTAGAACTTGTCCTCACTTTTCTCTTTTAGGTGTTCTAAAATCTGAAGTTTTATTTTTCGAAGCTAACAATTTCCTGCCTATTGTTGCTAATATATTCTTTTTTTCACCTAAAATTTCTATGATTCTTTGTAAATTACTTTTATACTCACTTTATTTTCAAGAATAAATAAAGTTTCAACAACCAAAATTAAGATCTTTGCAAGAAATCGAAAGATTCATTTTACAAATGGGTCGAATGGACCCATAAAGGGTAGGAAGATTAACAATCGGTATTTCTGGGACGTTAAAGGTTTCTGAAAATATTATAGGGGAAGCTTGAGTAGTAGTTTGAAACACTCGTTATTTGAAATTTTTTTGTTTTATTTCGATAAGTCAACTAAATTAAACTTTTTACGTATCTTTCTTTCTCTCTCTGTCTCTCTCTGCAAGGCAACGATTTATATCTCTTTCAATGCGACGATAAATTATATTGGTACTTAAGTGCTAACGCAAACCTATTGGTGACTTTGAATAAAACCACACGAATTCTTAAAACGGAATAAACTGTTAGAAATATGAAGCTCCTAGTTGAAAAAGGACATGTGAAAAATGATAAGTTATTATCAGTAAATAATAATCAACTAAGAAAAAATAAATAACTTTTCTTATACGATTTTATTTTTTAATTTCATTATTATCATTCCATTTATGTTATATGGTTATTATTTTTTTCTATACAAATTAATAAAACTGAAGTGTCTGTTTGTAATTTGAAATTAACAGCTTTTTACTAAATGCATTTAAAAGTATACACGGTACTCATATCAAAAAATAAATTTTTAAAATGTTTGTCTGTCTGTCGGTTTGTCTGTTTGTTCCGTCTAATCTCTGAAACGGCTGGACCAATTTTAAAAATTATTTCACCAATGGAAATCTACATTATCAGCGAGTAACATTGGGTATATTTTATCCCCATGTTCCTACGGGAACGGGAACTACTTGGGTAGAACCTTGGGGAAATGCTTACTCCCCGCCAAGTTGGTGCAAGATTATGCATTTCCTTACTAGCGGAAATTTTAATAAAAATTTGCTCACGTTTGTAACAAATAACTGAAACATAGTATAATTTAACAACTTTACAAAAAGTATTTTAAATGGTTCTTTATTAAATGTCAAACGTTTATTATACTTTACGTTTATTAAATGTCAAACTCAAACTTTGAGAAATATCGCCAAGTTGGCTAAAAAAATCTCTATTCCGAGAATCCCAGAAATTTTAATACAAATTTTCTTCCTCTTTTTAAAGAGAGAAATGGCATAAAAAGTTTTAGAAAATTGCGTGGTATTGAAAGCTCTACGGTAATATTAAATGACAATTTCATAAAAAAATTTAATTTATCGAATATTTAAAACTTTGAATTTTTTTTAACCTAATTCCACTATAAGACCATATTTTGCACAAAATTTTTCACTTATACTGAAACTAGATATTTTATATGGATGTATTACTAAGAAGATATATACGAGATAGTACTAGAAGAAACTCATACAATGCTAATCACCAAACAAAATTAGAGAACTTTCTTCAATGCTTATATCATTTTTCGGTCTTTCTAATCCTCAAACTCTTCGTAATAAGTATAAATAGTAGATGGTGGAAGATATTTTGTAACTACTACAGCAAGTAGAAGCAGATATGTCTTTCAATGAACACACCTACTACGAAACGCTAATAATGATTGAAAATAAGGTTTTCGCAATGGTTGGGAAGAAACTACATGATTTTGGAATGATTAGTCTGCGACCAGTCTCTGGAAATATCTTCAATAATGTAATTGCTCGAGAATTATATTACGATTTTATAGCATTGAAACATCAAGTAACAGAATTAATCCCTCAATTACCTCCAGAACAAAGTCATGTTTTCCAACAAGTGTTACGTAAAATAGAATACGGCAGTGGTGCACTCGTTTTTCTCGACGCCCCTGGAGGAACCTGAAAAACGTTTTTGTTAAACTTATTATAAACGTTTGTCAGGAAAAAGTATAGCCGCGACACTAAGGACCGTCTTCATATTCCGTTTTAAAATTACCGTTGAATATTGCCCACGAAGATTCACTCATCTGCAATTTCAGCAAAACTAGCTTTCGAGGCAGGATGCTCGACAATGTACGCTTTTAGTGTGGGATGAATGTACGATGTCTCATAAGAAAGCTATAGAAGCGTTTAATTGGACTCTTCAGGATTTACGAGATAGTACAGATATTATGGGAGGAGTGGTAGTTTTATTATATTGGCGGTGATTTCTGACAAATTCTCCCTGTAATCCAGAAGGGTACACCGCAGATGAAATCAGAGCCTGTATTAAAATATCAATCTTATGGGTAAAAGTTGAAAAATTCAGTCTGAAAACGAATATGAGTGCATTATAATGACGTAGATTCGGAACACTATGCGGAGACGAAATTGAAAATCGGCAATGGATGTTTGGACGAAGATGTGCTGGAGGTTATATTTTACTTTCCAGAGAATTTTGTAATTTAGTAGAAAAGGATGTAGATCTTATTGCTCAAATTTACCCGGGCATGCAACAGAATTTAAATTGTGATCTGTGGTTTTGCGCTAGATCAATATTTGCGCCTAACAATGACATTGTCAATAAAATCAACACTGAAACTTTAAACGACGTGCTGGGGGAGGGGGGTGAATAAATATTTATCAATGAATACAATCATGGATCAAGAACAAAGTACTTCATATCCCACGGAGTTCTTAAATTCACTTGAACTTTCGGGTGTACCCGCACACATAAACTTCAATTAAAACTCTATGTGCCAGTAATACTTATACAAAATCTCGATGTTCCTCGACTATGTAATGGAATGAGGTTTCGGGTCACAAAATTGATGCGGAATTTACTTGGAGCCAATATTTTAACAGGTGTCATGGAAAGGGATAGTGTTACCATACATTGAACTCCAATTATCTCCTCTGACCTACCGTTTCAATTCAAGCGAGTTCAATTTCCAATCAAACTCAGTTTTACTGTTGCTATTAACAAAGAACAAGGGCAAACTTTGCAGGAAGCAGGGGTGCATTTGGAAAAGCAATGCTTTTTTTCCCATGGCCAGCTGTATGAAGTCTGTTCACGTGTGTCCAATGCCCGAAATCTTGACACTTTTTCAACTGACTGAAGAACATATAATATAGTATACAGTAGCATCTTAGAATAATATTCTGATTTGAGTTCTTTTATACATTAAACGTAAATACGTTCAACTTTTTAAAATATTAACAGTTTAAGTTATTGAATTTTTGTTGTTAATTATTATAATAAAATAAAATTAATTTATTAAAGCTAATTATTCAAAGAATTACAAATACAGCCACATTGGCATCATTTTTGTCGACGTGTCAAAATTTGAAAAACTTTTAAAGCGCTCATTTGAGCTCAAATTTAAGGCCGCGGTGGCCGAGTGGTCTAGGCATCGGATCATGGCTAGTTTGTCATGGGTTCGATCCTAGTACCACTAAAGATCCGCCGTGTAGGGGAGCGATGCACGTTAAATCTGTCGAGAGCTCAAACGTCCTCCCGTAGGTGTGGTGTGGTAGTTAGGAGAGGGGGTGCCAGCTCAGGTGTCGTCCGCGTCACTTGACCATGGTTCAAAATTACGCGGACCGTCCCCAAAAAGCCCTCGTGTAGCTGAACAGTGGGACGTTAATATTCACTCAACTCAACTTGAGCTCAAATTTAATATACACTATTGTTTTGGGTAACATTACGATAATTTAATTATAATTAATTAAAATTATTGACCGAAATTAATTATTTAAAGAATTACCGATACAGCCACGTGGGCTTCATTTTTAGTGGCTGGGGTCAAATCTTTAAAATATTATTTTTCTCACATTTCAAAGCTGAACAGTTGAACTGAAATTTTATATACACCATTGTTTTGGATGACAATGCGATACTTTAAAGATAATTAATAAAAATTATTTACCTCTTATAATGTGGTTCAGTCATATTGTGATAGCGGTTGGTTCCTGCTTGTATCTGAAACCCCTTGTCTACCTGTAAACCCGGCTAGGTGTGTGGGAGAAACTGAATGATCCACAGACATGATTTCAATCTAATAATTTTTTGTTACCAAATATCAATCAGACACAATAACAATCTATAATTAAGGTAGGTAATTAAATAGTAGAGCGTGGAGGTGAGATTATATAACACGGGGATACTACTACGGACCCTTAACTGAATCTAAGATAGCTTAAATACGCTCAAATATAACTACGTCACACACTAATAAGCTAACTTCCAATTAATCAAGCTCATAATACCTGTACTTGCTATGCATCGGATCCTACACTGGAAACTTGCAGATGATCTCTCTATCTGGCTTGATCAATGTCGTTGGATCCCTGCTCTGTAATCTTTTCCCAAGACCTCTTACTAATTCCATTATCTTTCAATCTTCAACTAACAAACTAACTTGCAGACCCTATGCTAACTTATTCTTGCCAACTACAACGGGCTAACTCCCAAACTCGCGAAAACAGAATTTATATAATATACTTCATTTACATAATCATGCTTTCTTGGTCGGCGAAGGTTGGTTGAATTAACTATTTTTCCCCAGAATAGTTCCCAAGGTGTTGGTATAGTCGCGGATAGAATCGTTACAATATGTATATACATATTTATATTAATTGTAACTATTTAGTAAAAAGTAACTAAAATAAATTTTTTTGCTGATCTAAGTAGGAATTGACTTAAAAAAAGAATTTTATATTACTTGTTATATATATATATATATATATATAACATTTTTTTTATCCTACGTTCATCTGCGGTATTTCTACCATTACCCGACCAGCAGTTCAGTATAGCGATGAGAAGGTATAAAAATAAGAATAAAATCTTTCATTTGCCTCAATAAAGTTATCAGCAAAAAATAATGATATAATAACACTGCTGCGACGTTGGTTACTAATGTTGTGCTGCTGCTAATATGTAGCACAGCTGAAGTCATTGTTAAGGAGGGATTATTCCCAATAAAGGTGGCGTTAGGACGACACTGGAATGCCTGTAGATGTCAGTTTCGATTGGTCACCGTAAATGTGAAAGTCAATCGGAGAGAGAGTCCATTGGAGCGTGCTGGAAGTCGATCAGTGAGAGAGATCAAGTGGAAGTGTTTCTCTAGTTGTCACGGGTCTATTCGGATTCTTCTCACTAACAGTCCTTTTTGGGGAAAATGTGTGTGGCTCTTTAATCTATTGAAAGCCTTCCTTCGAAGAAGTTGTGAGTATGTAAATTAAGACTTGTATATAAAAATTAAACTTTCGAGTTATAGAGAAGGAAGTTAGACTGCTGCGGTTAGCAGTGATTGATTAAACGTGAAGTGAGGCGTGGATACTTCGTAGCTGATTGATGTAATATTAAAGTTGACGATTTGTCAATTAGGAATCAAATTAGGTTAGGTTGCTAAAAATCAGAAGATATAGCCTAGACCAGGGGTCGGCAACCTGCGGCTCTTTTGTTTATAGCTGCAGAATTTTTATTTTATCAAAAAAACATTAAAAATGTTTTGATCTTAGCGTACATCTATATAAGCAGTAACTATGCAACGGGATCATTTGGTGTATGATAATTATCGAGATGCGCGCACTTCAAATCGATTAACGAGGATTAGGCACCGTTTCTATCTCTCAGCCACTTGTGCTCGCTTTTCACCGCACCCCTCCCCCGTGACACACTTCGTCACTGTTGTCAGTCCGTCGGAAGATTCTATGTGGGTTTTAATTCGCTTTCGATGCAAGACTATTTGGCGTCTACACCAGTGCTTTGGCTGTGACGTATAGTTTGTTGTTTCAAGTAGAAGAGCTAGAAGCGAATTATCTTCTCAAAGATATGCATATAAAAAAACCGAAGTAAAGGTAGGTTTACATAATATGTATTATATTTTCATAATACATATTTTTTTTCCAAATAAGATACCTACCTACTTTTTGAAGTCAATAAGAATTGTCAAAAAAGGAACAAAAAACTATTGTTGGATATTACCACGAAAATGTTTTTATTAAAATATATATTACATATATATAAATTACCTATTTTATTATTTATTTATTTAATAGCTTTTATTAATTAAAAATTAGCGTTAAAGTAATAATTATAAGTATAAGTACCAATAAAAATTGTTATTTAATAAATCTATTTTTGAACTCTGAGGATCAAAGTAGGTAGGTATTTGTTAGATTGTTTATATGTTTGGCCATTTTCATTGATTTCGGCATAACTGGGCATAACACTTTTACTCGTAAACTAAGTATCTAATATTTGCCAAAATTTTAAAAAAAATGTGCAGACTGCGCCGCGATAAACACGTTTTGACAAGTTTGTTCGTGCCTTTTGGTGATCACCGCACACGGGAGGCGACCACAAATGCGACGAAACTTATAGTCAATCAGTATGGAAGAGAATGAGACAAACAGTGTTTCGTGTCTAAATTATTTATTTTAATAATTAAATCATTATAGAATTATTTATTTTATTTGGGTAAGTTTTTTTAATTGGGAAAAATTTTTGTAAATTTTTTTTGGATAAATTATATTTCATTATGCCCAGCATCTCGTATGTATTTACGTAGAGATATACGTTGACATAATAAATAACTGCAAAACTTGTCATCTGCTGTTTTGGATACCTAAATAATAATTTTGAAAATTCTTTATTACAACTTCACCGCAAGCATAGCAGCTACAAAAGAGAGAGAGAGAGAGAGAAAATAACTGAAGAACATCGAGAATTCAATCGGGATTAGACGGAGTCGTTCGCTTCCATATGCAACTCAGATGGTTTTCCGACTTGTCTCATTTGCCCCGAAAAACTCGCATACAATGAGAAATAAAATTTTGAGAGACACTTCACTACAAAACATACTCAGTTTTCTGTAAATATCCAAACGGCGAAAAACGAAAAAAAGCTGACGACGCGCTTCAAAAACTAAAACAGCAATCAAGTTCCATGTTAACTAACTGGACGCAATCTACAAGTAATGTTAATCTGGCAAGCTTTACTGTATCACTAGAAATTGCAAAAAAAGGCAAACTTTTCACAGATGGTGAGTATGTCAAAGATTGCTTCACATACATGCATCTGAAGAACTGTTTCGTAATTTCAAAAACAAATCAGAAATCTTGAAAAAAAAAATCAAATATTTGCCAGTATTCGCTAAATCAGTATAAGATATATATATATATATATAAAATAGTTAAAATATCTTCAAAAGTAGCATATTCGCAGGTGGAAGATATTCAACTTTCTTCTGCCTTATCACTAGCTATAGATGAGTCTTGAGACAAAAAAGACACGGCACAAGTTGTTCTTTTTGTCAGGTATATGTCTTTCCAAGGTCCAAAAGAAGAACTTTTAGGTTTGCTGCCGCTCTCGGGACAAACTAGAGGGGAATATGTAACGATTGCCGTGCAAAACGACTTGAAGATAATAAGATCGATTTAAATAAAATCTTATCAATAGCAACTGATGAAGCCAGAAGTATGACAGGAAAAAATAAAGTGGCAACAACGATTCTTCAGAGCAAAATAAACAACGGAATTCTTACGTTTCACTGCATAATATACGAAGAAGCGCTTTGTGTCCAAACATTTCCGGCCGAAATAGTTGAGGCCATGAATTTGGTAATCAAGATTGTTAACAGCATCTTGTCAAAAACCATCTATCATCGTCAGTTTAAAGAATTCTTAAGCGAATTGGAAACTCAGTATTTCGACTTCCTTCTTCACAATTAAGTGCGATGGCTTTCCAAAGGTAAGGGTGTTCAAACGTTTTGCTTTGTGCTTGAATGAAATAAATGTATTTATTCCTCAAGGAAAAAGGCATTAGTTACCCTAAATTAGAGAACGACAAATGGTTGCAAAAATTTTACTTTATGGTGGATATCACAACGAAATTAAATGAGCTGAATCTAAAACTGAGAGGAAAGGGAAACCCAGCCTATGTTTTGGTTGAAAAATCGGTTTGTTTCAAAGAAAAATTAGTTCTTTTTGCAGAAGATATTCACAGAGTAGTAATTTACACTGATAGCCACCGTAAATGGAACACCCTGAAGAAAGCACGTAAATAACATGAAATTTACAACATGCATTAGCGAAGGTGAGATATGCAAATGATTAGAATTTCAGCGCAGTCACACATCACGCACGTCTGTGGCGCCACCTCAAAGCCCTATTTAAGGCTTGGAGATTTCGACGATTTCAAGTTTGGCAATTGTGTTTTTCTTGTAGTTTTTTCAAAAAATGATTAGTTATGTCTCGTAGAAAACAGCGATCAGCTTTTGATCGAGTTCGACAGAGGAAGGATAGTGGCCTACCGAGATTGTGGATTATCTTTCAGGGAAATCGGTAGTCGTTTTGGACGAAACAAAACAACTGCAGTGCGGATATGTGACCGTTGGATGCAGGAAGGTACGACGGACCGACGTGGTTGATCGCATCTACCTCAGTGCACCACTTCACGTGAGGAAAGGCAAATTGTGCGCATTGCAGGGACGGATCGTTCAGTCACATCACGAACCATAGCACAGCCCGTTGAGGCTGTAACGCATCATTCAGTGACTGCGCGTACCATTCGACGCCGTTTGCAGCAGAGTGGTCTGTCCACAAGACGTCCATTGCTTGGTCTACCCTTGATGCAGAACCACAGACGTCTCCGCCGCCAATAGGACGATGAAAGAAGGATGTGGGTGGCAGAATAGAATGAAGTTGTCTTGACTGACGAGTCACGCATCTGTCTGCAACACCACGATGGTCGGATTCGAGTCTGGAGACACCGTGGAGAGAGGATGCTAAACAGCTGCGTTATGCGCCACCACACTGGTCCTGCATCGGATATTATGGTATAGGCAGTATTGGATATCACTCTCGCACTCCTCTAGTACGCATTGCCGGTACTTTAAATAGCCAGCGCTACATATCCGAGGTGTTGGAGCCAGTTGTCTTCCCTTACCTTCAGGGCTTGGCCACAGCCATATTTCAAAAGATAATGCGCAACCACACATGGCACGCATTGTCTAAAGGTTCTTCGTTAATCTCCAGATTGATGTGCTTCTCTGGCTGGCTCGCTCTCCGGATCTTTCGCCGATAGAAAACATGGGGTCCATGGTTGCTCAACGATTGACTCAGATTACACCCCCAGCTGCCACACCATATCAACTTTGGCAACGTGTGGAAGCTGCTTGGTCTGCTGTGCCCCAAGAACACATCCAAAGTCTCTTTGAATCAATGCCGAGGCGTGTGGCAGTGGTGATCTCCAACAATGACGACTACTCTGGCTACTGATTCTGGCAGGAACTACTCTTCACAGAAGTCTATAAATTTAATAATTTGATACTTGGTCAACATGTTATCTATAAAATAAATTTTGTTGTGCTATCTCTTGTCTTTCTTGGTGTTACATTTATGGTGGCCACCAGTGTACTTCATTTTCAATTTCTAAAGCAATATCGTGATAAAACCAGTGCCAATGTTGACACGAATTACTTCAGCACAGTTATAAAAAAATTTAAAGATGAATTTCCTGATAGATTGAAGCAATTCAAAACCAACAAAACAACTCTAGCATTCATAGTAAATTCTCTCAACACAAATAGAAATGAAATCAACATTAAGCCATTTGGAATTGATATTGGATCTCTAGAAATGCAATTGATCGATTTAAAAAGTAAAGCTTTGTGGAGTGGAAAATTTACACAGTTGAAAAGAATTTACAAGTTGGAAGAGTTGGAGGTGCAGAAATGTATGTACGCAACGCAATAAAAGTGGACAGCTTTAAAAGAAATGCCGTGAGTTGAAGCACTTATATTCGACATATGGAATAGTTTTCCAGATTGCTACAGTGAGGTGAAGAAGTTGGCATTTGGAGTGCTGACTATCTTCGGATCTACATATTCGTGCAAGCAAGCGTTCTCTTGCGTGAATATAATTAAAAGTAAAGTAATAAGCCAACTAACAAATGAAAATTTAGAGTCCTGTTTGAAAGTTGAAACAAGTTATGAGCCAAATTTATCCAAACTTTCTAAGACCATGCAAAGCCAACGCTCCCATTGAATTTGTTTGCTCAAATGTATGTTATTGGTTTTTTTTAATTCTTAAGTACGTTACATCGTTTAGTAAAGTTTAAATTTTCTATTTTAATAACCATACAAAGCCATAGCTCCCGTTGAATTTGTTCGCTCAATTTTTTGTTATTGAAGCACAAGTTAGTGTTGTAAGTACATGTTTAATTTTTTAAATTTTTTACTTAAATAATAAGTAATTATCTAATAATGCCATATAATCTTATTTGTTGTGAAAAACACTACTGACATATGAATAAATAGATATTTTTTCTTATGAATAGATAGATTAGTTTTTTTTTATCAAAAAACTTTACTTATGGAAGTACTATTTTTTGTTGTCAAAAAAAAAATTTGTGGCTCTTTAAAAACTTTGAAATTTTGTAAATTGTAATTTTTGACTCTTTTGACTTAAAAGGTTGCCGACCCCTGGCCTAGACATAAGTGATCGGTTTTTTTAAAGTCTTCTCGTTACTCGCCTGCCTCAGTATTCTTTTCCATATTTGGTTTTTTGGTTTCATCTCTTAATACCCTAAAATTGTTAATTGTGCCAAAAATTGACAAATTTTTTATCATTTTATTTTATACGCCATCTTATTAGTTTTATGAAAATACCAAGTTTATAATTTTCCGTTCACTAAACAAAAACTACAAGTGTTTTAGTAAAAGCACATGCCATTACTTTAAGCAAGATGTCATACTTAAAAACGCGTTTTACTCGAAATGTGTGTGTGTTTTTTTTAAATACTCAAACGGGGACAGCAATTGCTAAAAAAGTTTTGAAAATAATTAATTGAAATTTTTTCTGTAAGTTCTGTATAATAATAGAATTGTTTTAACCTTCAGATTAATCAATCACTGTTTTATAACAAAATTTACAGCTCCTTATGTTAATTTAATCACTGTTTTTTTTTTAACAATTTCATATAATACCTGAGATAAAGTTCTCTAGTTTTTGTAAAAAAGAAAATATCTCTTATCCTAAAGGTCATTTTAAAAATGAATAGCATAACAACACATTAGAATGAAAAAATTGAAAATTTGTTCAAAACCTTTGGTACAGAATGAACCCCGTTTATGATATTTTTTGTCAATTTTTACCTATTTTTTCCCGTTTTAGTAATAATAATTTTTTTTTCTTTCTTAATTTTAGCACACATTTTTTTAATGGGCTAAACAAATTTAAAAATAACAAAAATCCCCATATCTCCATTTTTTAAAAAAAAAAGTTGTCGCAACCAGTCGGATACCTTAATAGAATTTGGGTTGTTTGTCATAACTGAGAATAAATTGAAGTTATATTGACTATGGTTAATCTTCCTTCCAATTCTCCCACACTAAGGGATGAGATAACTCATCCCTCACATAGTGTCTGTGAAGCTCCTTAGCGTATCGATAGTCTTTAAGTTTCCCCTTTAGGTGTCTCTCTAAAGGTGGAATACATCGCGCCCACAAAAGTGACACGTGATGTAGAATAGCTTCTGTTTGGACGTAGCCAGGTTAACTATTCCAATATTGTTCCAATTCCCCCACACGCTATAAACTTTGAAGCCGGTGGTTGGCATGGTAGCTGCGCCGGTCTCCTCACTGTAAGCTGGATCAAGGAAGGTCGAAGGTTGACTTCCCGCAGAACATAAGCATCGGTGTGTCCAGTCTGGGATACTTTCCCACGCGAAACTACTTAACTGTTGAGATATCACTAGTTCCTTCGGTGAAGTCAGCCGCAACACACTAATAATCTAATATATAAAATTCTCCTGTCACAGTGTTTGTAACCAAACTCCTCCGAAACAGCTAGACCGATTCTTATGAAATTTTGTGCGTATATTCAGTAGGTCTGAGAATAGGATGTAAACTATTTTTCATTCCGATATTGCAATTAGTTGAAAAAATATCAATTAAAAACCTTAAAACGCGCAATTGTTTTACCTTATGTGTTGTTTATTTCGCTTGGCTTCGAAAATTGGTTTCACGCCAGATGTTCCTTTTTCTTCAAGCACGTTTCCCGCATGTGATGGTTTTCAATATTCGTATGGTGTCTGGTTTCATATACTGCATGGATCACATTCGGGTTTCGGTTATCCGAATTGTGTCCGGTCCCAATTGATTCGGATATACGACGTTCTACTGTATTACTATAATAAACTAAAGCATCAACAAAGTATATATAGAGCATTTCTATCTCTTTAATTAATGCAGCATAGTAATACAGAAATCATTAATAGGAATCCTTTTCATGTACATTATTTTTTTAAAAAAATCATATATTCTACATTATACAGTCAATGATGTTGAAAAATTTTAGCGAACAAAATTCACAGTTCATTAAGTAGGTTTTTGAAGAATGTGTAATATGCCTTGAAAATTACAAATTTTATTGAATATTTTATTCTTATTTTATTTATGATCATTATATTCAGCATCCTCCTGTTAATTTGAGTTGTTATATATGTATAAAGTATTTCTCAAATCTTCTCATACAATAAATCATGTAAATGTATTTATTAGACATAATTATTGCAGTTTATTTTGAGGACTCGGTACCCTTTGAATTTTTTTTTATTTATGCATTTAAAAATTATATTTTAGCATTCCATACAATGTTTATATTCAATAAAACAATATGAAGTGTAATTTTGCACATAAAAACTCACACAATTTTAAAAATTTAAAATTTTTTTTAAAAAAATGAAAATTTTTAAAATTTTACTCCCTTTGTATTTATTAATATTTTGACATGAAATTTTTTGTAACATTCTTAATTACTTATTTATCTGGAATACATTATATTTTTCAGTTTTACGTATTTATTTTACTGTTTGATTTTGTATTATTACTTAAAAAATTCTATGTTCAATAAAGTTTTAGAAGTTCTTTGTTATCTATGCATTTTATGCATGTTACAGAATTTGGGATTTTAAAAATTTAAATAGTTTTGTATAAAATTCTGTGTTTTTAATTTCGAAATAAATATTAAATGTGTGCCTTTATATGTTTTAAAAAATTGATATAAAAATATTCGACATGAATATTTATTCTTTGTTTTCAGAATTTTGATTTTACAGGCTTCTATGAGTGTTTGTGAATGTTTAATATACATATGATGTTAATTGGATTCCAATTAATCATTATTATAAATAAAGCTATTATTCACTAAAATGATCTTTTTGAAAAAATAACATTTATTTTTGAAAAATTCATTAAATTAAAAAAAATTAATTTTAAAAATAGATAATTCAGAAAGGTCAGCAAAAAAATAAATGGGAAATGTAAAACATTTTTTAAAATTTCTGTACGTTTTAAGAAAAATAAAAAATACATGCATAATGTGTTGCATCACTATGGTCATTTTTTTTTTTTTTTTTTACCGAATCTGTCTCGCTTTTACGAGCCCTTTCACACTAGTCAACTTGTGCCTCAAATAATACAAAGAGTCAGTCGGAAACTAGTTTCGATTAGAAACCGCCTGGATCCCATCACACGTGATCAACTGGCACTGCCTGCTGTGAAGCTTTCGAAAAACGCATGCTCCTCTCTACTAGTTGACTCAACTTGATAGATATTGTGGAAGGCTATGCGCTTCACACGTATACACAAGTAGTTACTTGTATTGAAAATGGAGAAAGTTTTTTATGGTTTTAACGTGGAATTCTTTGTGGAAGAAATCAAAAATCGACCAACGATATGGGACATGCGATGCGAGACGTACAAAGATCGAATTAAGAGAAATGAAGCATGGATGGAAGTGGCGCGCCAGCTTTATTCAAATTTTGATGCAACGGAACTAACAAAACAGTCTACAATCTGTAAGTTAGGTGCATTTTGTTTTCAAAGGACTGAAAATGTACAAAGTTCTAGAAAAAATTTTGCATTTGAAGTTTTGAGATACATAATATTTAATTTATTTTATAAATCTCGGCTGCATCCTAGTTTAGCCCTCTGCTTATAATTATTTTTTCCCGGCGCGGTGAAAAATGCCGCGTTTTTCAAAATAACTATCCCAAAAATTATTTTCATGAAAATTCTTATTTTTATGTTTGAATGTTTTTAAGTTCAATTTTCAAAAAGCAAGGTAGATCCCCCCCCCCATCTGTTATATACCACTTATTTAATAAAAATTTCGATTGCGAAAATAAAAAGAACTTCCAAAATTTGAAAATGAACTATATTCAATGTGAAGTCCTACAACAAGAGGGCAATGTGTTCAAGTTAAGATACGCAATAAAATATTACACGATTCTATATGGATTTGCAGTCCACCTTGTATAAAAAAAAAGAATGAATTTATTATTTTTTTTCCAAATATTTGGATTTTGTAGGCAGAGGCGGATGAAGATAGTTGGAGGTCCATGGGCTTAACAGTCGAAAAACTAAAATAGTGAAAAGAGTCGCTTACTTTAAATTCTTGAAATAAAATGTATTGCTTATAATAAAACTCATTGGCTGAAGAAAAATCTTAACTGTATAAAAAAAATCGAAAACTTTACCTAAAAGCTTACAGTTTTGCTTTACAGTTGGATTTCTCTTTGGAAATTCATCAATTATTTTATTCTGTATATAATATGGCCATGTTGTTCAATTTATCTTTTCTCCCATAGTACTTCTTAAATTATTTTTAACACATTTTAAAACTAAAAGAGATCATTCACCCGATGCATTCAATTTCGGTATTGTTAAAAATATTTTCAAAAGTTTTTCGACATTTGGATTTCTTTTGCATCTCGATATATTTCTAGCGTGGGTTTCTTTGTGTCTTTGTTTTCTTTTCATGTCTTGTTTCAAGGTGGTGTGATTGGTTTGTCGCTGACCTTTGCACTCATCAAGCTTGGGGCCCCTACCAGCGCTGGGGGCCCCTGGCGGCCACCAGGTTTGACACCTGCTTAATCCGCCACTGATTGTAGGCATAATTGCTGTCATTGTCGGGTATTTTTATCCTGTTGAATCATTTTGATCATTATTACATGTATAGACAACACACTAAATAAGATTAAAAAGCATATACACACATATATAGAATATATTGTGTTCTTACTTGTATAAATGGAATAATTATTTTACTTTGCCTAGAATCTGAGATTTTCACCTTGACACACTTTTTTAATTACATGTGAAAAAACTTACAAACATCAATTCCTTCATTTTTGAGAACAAAAACAAAGTAATTTTTAAGAAATATTTCAACTTTTTAAAAATTTTTATTCCTTTTATAAATTTTAATTTATTTAAACCAGTTTTTATATAATAATTCAATATATGCTATTATTCAGATTAAAGTATTTTAAAAGTAAAATCCATCATAAGTTATATAATATTAAATCAGTATGTTAAAATTAATTTTAATTGCAGATTGCAATATGTGGCAAATGCAGTATAAATTTGCTTCTGGATTTAATTATGTTACTATAACTTACAATAAAAGTTTATATATATGCACACATATATTTATATATTGCATGCACATATTTAGAAAAATAATGTGATTAATAAAGTAATTAAAAATTCATGAATGAAATTTTCATCATTTCAGTACATAAACATAATCATAATTCCCTTAATCATAAACATAATCATAATTCTCTTACGAGAAAAAAATTTTTCAAGGATTTACACATAAAATTTTTTGAAATATTTCAGTAAATTGCTTTTTCCTACCATATGTCTGAGCATTTGTGTATTCAGAAACAAAAACAACTTGTAAAACCAACTGACAACATTTATTAATTCCTGCTTCTATCGAACATTTCTGACTTAAAATTTACATTGTCTCCAAAAGGTTTAAACCACATTATATTGCCAATCTAACTCAACTAGTCCAGCAAAATAATCAACAGAGTAATTTCATATATTTCTTGTCTGTTTGGTGTATGATTTGCCAGAAACATCTGGCTTCGTTTCTGCATCTTCTAAGGGGGTTGGTGTTCAGAAGTCTCCCTATATACTAGTGTCACAAAATTGTGAAGGACATGTTTCAACTGTTTTCTGAAAAGTGTACTTCTACATTCAATGGAAGATTAAATATTCATCATTTGCTTACCAAGAGAGCACTCAACAAGCTAGCTCTACTTTGTTGTTGAACATTCTTTGTTTTATGGTCATGCTCTTTTCTGCAAAAGATCTTATGAGTTGGGATAATCAAAATGCTTCATCAGGAACAAACACACAATCCACCATCATGTCTTATCGGCATGCTGGTGAAATATTAAATGTCGATACTTACATATTAACATCACTGTAACCAAATTAGTGCCACAGGAATTGCTCTACTTTCCTGCAAAATCTTACTGACTTTTTTTTCCATATGAAACATGTTTGAATATTTGCTGTTTTGATATTGAGGCGCAATTTGCATGGTGCAAATTTTGCTGCTGTGACACTAATACATAAGTACCTAAATGTCTTGGTTAGAATTCTGTTCCATATGTTAGAATTGAAACAATGTAACAATTGAGAAATAATGTTTGTAATTTGATGTAAAAAAGTACTCTATCTTGAGGTTTTATTATCCTAATGTGCTTCCCATCAGTTGCTTCTAGACAATGATGGAAGTTTGCTATTCTTTCGAAATTTGACATGTTCATCCATTCAATTTGTTGATAGAACCAATTCCATATAGCTTCACACTTAATCTTCCATTGTACTGATGATTGATATTCCACATTTGTGAATGTAATATAGATCTATTAGTGTGCAAAGACCACTGTGGCATAGTGGTCATGATCACCGACTGGGGCTGTCATGAGCATGATTTTGAGTTATAGTATCACTGAAGACCCACTGTCTAGAGGAGCTGATGCACGTTAAATCTGTTAAGATTCAAAATCCTCCCTTTGGTATGGTGTGAAAGTTCTGTGGGAAGGAGTACCAGCTCAGGTGTCATCCTCGTCACTTGACCATGGTTCAAAATTGGTTCATTGTCAATAGCCTTCATACTTTATGCAACATTAATAAATGCTCATTCACTCTGTAAGAGTATCCTGATGCCAAATACTTATGTAAAGGATAATAAAACAGCTACAGTAAAAAACAATAAGTTCCTAATAATATTTTTTTTTTGTTTCAGTAAGTGAGCTGAACAAAAAATGGAAGAACTTGAGGCAATGTTACAAGAGGGAGTTGGATTCTCAATGTTCTAAATCAGGCTCTGCCAAGAAGAAGAGAGTGCAGTATGTTTATTTTGATATCCTGTCATTCCTTGCTCCCATGTTCACTACAAAGGCAACTACTTCTAACATTACTATTGAGGAGGAAGATGAAGATGAGGAAGAAGAAACAGAAGTTGGGGATGAATCACATTTACAAGTGGAAAGTAGTGAGGAAACAAACCAATCATCACTGAAGTCATTCACAACATCTGCAAAGAAATCTTGCAAAAGAAAGCATGAACCTGAAAACCCTGTGGCAGACATTTGTCAATTTTTAAAAAAAAGTTTAGAGGACAAAATTGCAGCAGAAAAGAGACAGAAAGAAAAAGATGAAGTGGATGATGATAGACAGTTTTTGATGTCTTTATTGAACTATACTCGAGCAGTTCAAGATACACATAAGCTCAACATGCGGTCAGAGGTGTTACAAGTTGTTACAAAATATTATAACATGAGTAGGTACTCACAACCTGAACAACAGTCAACACATGCCAGGTTTGTTCATCCTCCATTTTCCCAATCTTACATGAGTGCTTTATTTCCTGTTGTGCCCATCTCTCCTAATGCAGTTGCACCATCTCCAAATACTCATACACATGAAATGTGCCATAATGGAGCCAGTGCTCAATGCCTTCCAGAAATCATATCATCAACTTCGCTTCAACCTTTCTCTCCCTTGTCCACAATCATCAAAAATGAGGAGACTTCCCAAGATTAATTATCAATTTTTCTAATTTTCATTTTACATTAAATGCTTCTGAATAAATTTATGTAATTGCATTTTTTTATTTTTACTGCTATTTTTATTTTGTATTTAAATATTTCATTAAAGGAGTTGATTAAAAGTAAGTTTTCTTGGAATTTTATAAATCCATGTACCTCAACATCATAGCCAGTCTTTTTTTTTATGGTATGGTATTGTTATTACTAATGCCATTTATCTGATGGTGTCTGATCAAGGTCACAAAATTCATCGTGGTAAAGGGCTAACGCCTGTTGTTAGCCCTTTACCACGATGAATTTTGTGACCTTGATCAAAGAAAGAAAGTGCCTGTTGTTAGCCGCAGATTTGAGCACCATACAGGTAGCAGTGGGATCTAGCTTAGTTCCACCACAATTTTGTGGGGGAACACCCTGGTTGTGGTCAGAGGCCTGCCACTTCTCTTCCCCTTCCACCAACCACACAAGAGGACTGTGACTCGACAGCTATTTAGAGTACCGTTATGCTGCAAAGGCATTATACATTTACATATATCCATTCCTTCCCAGGGTTTTGAACCCAGGTCCAATGACACAACAATCACCGTCACTAACCACTATACTGGATGACAGTGTAGTATTTCTCATTGTCAAAATTTTATGTTGAATTGTATTGTGTAGTTCTTCAAAGAATGACCAAGGCATATGAAGAGGGTATGAAATGGGAGGAGTGAAGAAAATGTTCCTTTTTTACTTTTGTAAAAAAAGTGCATCCACATTCTTTTTTGTATTGCTTTTCTCCAACATGATTGTGGTAAAAAAGTTAGCATTAAAAGTGCATTTGCTTCTTTAGACTCGATCATTGTATCAATGAGATAGTGAGCTCTGTTATGGTATTCTCTTTCAGTCAGTTTTGTGTTCACATTGAACTGAATTCTCTCTCCTCAATAGAGGAGTGGTGACAGGAAACTAGTTGACTGGCACAAAAGTTGCCTCATGTGAAACTGGCATCAGTTGCAAATATCAAGGATTTTTTTTTTTTTGTAGATATTTTTGAATTTCTATTCACACACATTTATGAAAATTTCTACTTGTTTTTATTATGTTTTTTAAAAACATCTTTAATGCATTCTGTATACAAAAATAATCAAGTCTTCTTAAATTTTAGAATAAATAATTAATAATTAGTCTTTGATCATCAACCAAAATATATGTATTATATTATATTTTCTGAGGGTGCAACTTTGAAATCAGGGCACTTTTTAGTTGAAATCTGCTTATTTTAACTATCACTTGATGTTATTAATGATCTGCCTGGGTCGTAACGTATACCCGGCATTGCGGTGTTAGAGGGGGTGGGACTCAAGGGAGCCAAAGGTTGACTAATGTCAAATACATATTTAATCAATTTATAAAATATTAAAAGCAAAACCTGGTTTTGTAGGGGGCCCTCATATTCTCCGTTATGCCACTGTGATCTGCTGTAATATTTTAATTGTAGTTTAATACATTGAGTTTGTAAAAGTAAATGAAATGTAATTTTCTGTAATTATAATCATTTTGCATGTCATTATAAACAAACAATAATTTAATTTGTATGTAATGTAAAAAATATTATGTGCAGAAAATTTTTTTATAGGGTTTAACGCTTGAACTTTGAAGTTTACAACTTCCCATTGATCTATTTATTAGCTTCAACTAAAAACTCTGAAACAGAGAAAGAAAAAAATACAAATACTTTGTTGATTCTTCTTTGATCTTTAGGGTTTCCTTTATGATTCTCGTTAGTACTGACAGAAATCTGGAAAACCTGAAATTTGTTTTCAATGTCATGCCACATTAGCTGCAATATCCATGTCAGTTCAGTCTGAGGTTTAAAAAAAATATTCAATGATTATATAGAAAAGAAAAAAGTAAAAACTTTTTTTTTTAATTTCAAATTTCATGTCCCAATAAATAAATGAGAATGTGCTTTGATGGAAATATTATTTATGAACATTTTATGTGTTGATGCCCTCTTACACATCATATACTTGATTTTTTTCCCCTTTAATTTTTAAGATAAAATTTGATTTATAGATTAGAGGCTCTGTTACTTGATCTAAATGCGTATTTATGTGTAAACTAGATAGCACTCTAAAAAACCTGTATTGACATACAAGAATAATTAATTTTCAGAATTAGAATAATCAACCTAAACAATGATGGTAAATATACTCATTTTGTGAAAAATACCTAATTTTTCTTTGAGTTGATTGGATTGTTTGTTTAAAGTAATACTTATAATTACAATACTCTTTGTTATAGGAGTTTATTT
>BMAO01001896.1:0-41656 GCA_019973975.1 Trichonephila clavata
TTTAATATGTTCTTTGGCCAACTGTAGTCTTTTTATGCGATGCTGTAAATTATGATAAGATTTTGTTTTGAGGAATTCTACCTCTTAGTCTAACATATGTTTATCTTCTCCTGATTGTTCTTGAAGAGGCAGAAACAGCAGCGCCAGTGAGATCATTTCTGAGGCCATTCATGACATTCTTCTATCCTAGAGACATAATCTCCTTATTCTGCTCCCATCAACCAATGTGGTGAATGATTTTCGGCCTTTTCTTGCTTCGTTTTTTATTGAATTTGTCTCCTGATATCATTAGCAAAAATTTCGGCTACAAATGTAGTCACTGAGCAACCCACCTGTCTTGCAATTTCAGTATAGGAAGGACCACTTTCTCGTAGCATTATATTCTTACATCTCTTTCTAGGTGTTCGATCTACTTTTTTATTTGATGCAATTGCCCCTTGACTAAATATTATTGCTGTTCTGGCCAGGGAACAATCTTAACCTCAATCTTATTGAAAATTTGTCACGCCGTTTGAAAACTCTTATCCAAATGAGACACCCATCAAATAAAATAGAACTGATTAAGGTTATAATTGTTTCCAGGCATATGTATTAACGAAAAACGAACTGAAAACTACGATTAACACAATAAAATATCGAAGTGACATTTCATTAAAAATTAAAGTTACCCTTGTAAGTATTGATAGCTCACTCACTGCTATCGTCAGTATTTAATTTACATCGATAATCATTGCAGCTTAAACATTCATTGTAGCAATATGCAATACTTGAATCGATAATCATTGCAGCAAATCGATAACCGATAATCATTGTAGCAAATCGATAATCGATAATCATTGTAGCAAATCGATAACCGATAATCATTGTAGCAAAATGCAAATATTTGAATTTGGTTTTTTATAACTCAGTTATGAGTTCTCTTTAAAATGATGTATACGACTTTGCATTTTTAAACGTCACATTTTCTATAAGCATTCAAATTAAAAAAAACACACATAAGTTTGAAAAAGTGTCAACAATTTTGGCCACCATTGTATGTTCCAAATATCGTAGTGTGTGCTGATGATGGCTGGTGCACAGGGGAAGGATGATGATGATAATGCAGGTGCGTAAGGAAACAAAATAATGAAAATAAATGACTTCTGTGTTTTTTCCATTATACTTAGCTTATGTTTGTAAATATTATTCTCAATTCTATACCTTAGGAATTTACTTATATTTTTATACTCGTCAATGTTAAATTGCAGTATAATAAGCCAATGTGTGTAAAAAGAACTCGAATAGTAAAGGTAACACTCGAAAAAAATTGTTAAGGAAACAAACAAAATATGCATCTGAAAACTGTTCAGTCAGTATTTGAAAGTGCTTCCGAGGATAGCTAGATATACATGTTTTCTAACGGCGTGGCATATTGTCAAAGGAGCCATTAACGGCATCATGAGATGTTCCTTGCAAATAGAATCTATTGTATATCTCAATTATTCTACGATACATGCCTTTGGAGTGAGTACGTCACACATATTCGGTGGAAAAGAGTTTGAGTGAGGCGTATGATATCAAGGAATTAATTGTATTCAAATTATTGAGAGTTCTTCATGGAATTCTAGACACGTATTTCTCTGCTGAAAGATCATGTAGGCAATAGCCAACATGACTGACTGAAACTCGAGTAAGACAACTTGTGTAGTGTACCGGTGTGATGCTAATTTACCTGAAATCTACACAGGAAAGGTTCGTTTACCAAACGTGATGAAGCCAAATATAAAACATATTGTGGAATTGGTTTAATGCTTGATGGTATGGGGTGGCAGGGAACATTTCTTGCATATTTGACCGCATCTACAATCTTTTTTCGTCCATAAACACAATCAAGATTCATCTTAAACATCACTTGATGTTATTTTTTGGTCGTTGATGACCAAAGAATAACATAGAGTTGACATTGAGACATAGAATTTCTCAACTTTGACACTGAGTGAGAAGTGCTGCCCTGTATTTTCTGACATGGACTTGGTAGCTGGCAGCAGTGCTATATATTATTAATGTATTGAGTACGTTAGTAATCTACTTTGAAGCAAAAACTACAATACAACCATCCCTCATGTAACGTATTGCGGATGGTTTAGTTGCTGACAAAAGCATCATCAAATGGCTTTCAACATCAAATGCTATGGCAGAGAGGTCTCGATGAACCATTCTTGAATCTACCAGTTAGTGCGATTTACTATGCATTTTTGCAACCTACTGCCTCTCTGTCATGTACTCAGATACTCTTCTTTCCATCTTGCC
Organism: Trichonephila clavata; assembly: GCA_019973975.1. Taxonomy (NCBI): domain Eukaryota; kingdom Metazoa; phylum Arthropoda; class Arachnida; order Araneae; family Nephilidae; genus Trichonephila; species Trichonephila clavata. The sequence goes on from BMAO01001896.1 coordinate 2,290, forward strand.
AAGCATCTCTGGATTGTATCACATACCATCTAATACGAGAGACAACCGAGTGCATCGTCAAACCAAGGTTATACGAGTACATGTCCAGGATATGGTTCATTTTTAGAGGACAAATTGATGCTATGTAACTCAGAGTCTCCTAAGAGGACTTCGTTATGTTCCGTTAGTAGTTTTAATGCTATAATGCGTCACTAATAGCGGGTATTATGTGACCAGATGTGCCCTCAAATTTAATCATTTGCGCATATTTTATCTTTTCATCACGTAATTTGTTTTTATCTCAGTTTTTCTCAAACTTTAAATATTTGGGACCCAAATTTTAAACATAATTTTCATCATGCCCTCCCCCTATACAATAGCAGTGTATAGAATGCATTAATAATTTAGTTTGACGCAAAAATTACAATACGACCTTAAGGCTACACAGTAACCTTTTTTTAAAAAAATTTTTGGAGGCACTAACAGTAAAAATAATTTATGTTTTATATTAATATTATATTATTAAGTTGATTCTGAAAGCAAAAACTCAGTTTTACCAGTCACTGTCTTACACTTTTAAAAAATTAAGAATTTTTGAAATATTTTTAAATTCTATAAAATGCTCTATTTTTAAAATGTTTTAGTTATTTTAAGTGATTTACGTGTCGTACATTATTGCGAACAAAACTTATAATGGATTTAAAAATCTATTCTCTTGTTGATTTTTAATAATTATTTTTCTAGCAAAATCTGGAAAAAACACAAATTTTTTAAAAATATTCCTTTTAGCATTTAAAAAAAATTATCTAGAGATCTCATACCTAACACATGATAACTTTTATAGAACATACGTTTGGCAGTATCTACAAAACATTCCAAAACTCTATCTTGGACAGAAAAAAGCCTTAGGGATTTGAAAAGACCTACATCCTCAACATTAATAGTCCGGTAGAAAAGCATTTAAAATTTGGAAAGACATAAGGCAAAAATTAATTATATAAGTAAATCTTTAATTTTTGTAACATGTTATTTTCCAACTTATATTCTATATCAAAACATTACTTCAATTAATTATGACTGTGAAAACATTTTTTTTAATTCAAAATATATTTTTGCATAATATTGATAGTGCTTGTTAAGCGCGACAACAGGTTATTCAGCCTTATCTTCACAAAATATTTTCACAAAAGTTTTGAAACGCAAAGCATTTATGAACAACTTAATAATGATACTAACTTAAGCTAGAAATCACCGGTATATGTATAAAATTTAATTTTTTTAGGGTTAAATTATGGAAGTTTAGCTATTTTTAAAGTCTCCCCACAAGAACTCAAAAACCATATATATTAATGTAATGTAGCTTGGCCCATCATGGAAATATTCATTTTTATCTGCAATATTTGCAGTCACAATTGTTATATTCGAAAGTCTTATTACAGTATCAGTGATGGGGTGGGTTTTCGATATATCATTTTCAGTAGTATTATATATCTACCAAATATTGTTTCTCATAGCACTCTGAGGAAGTTTTGGCTGTGGTATTTTCTCAACAGGAAAAAACTAATGAAAAAGTTCTAAGTTTTATAAATTATTCTTTAAAACAAAAATTGGCATTGAAATCAAGTTTAATCAAGTAATTATGAGAACTCAAAAAAATACAACTCGAAACATAATCAAGCAGAAATGATTTTAGTAATGAAAATTTAAATTAATAACCATTTCACACTGAAAGAGTTATTTGTGCTCAAAAATATTTTTAATTAATTCAATTTAAGAGGAGGAAATGCTTTAAAATGAAACGGAAACCAAAACCTGTTCAGAAAACTTTAAATATCTTAAAAACTAATTTGTTAGCTGATCTGACTGTGTTGCCTTAATCATGAACCTTTAAAAATGATTAAGAGAAGTATTAATTTTGTACGTTACTTTAAGTAACAGATATTTTAATTAAATTACTTTTAATTAAAAAAACAAGTATGTTACTTTTTTCTTTCTAATTTTTAAAATTGGAATATATTGCAATAAACACGCAACTTAAGTTTTATGTTGTTTTATGTCAGAATCTATTTTGTTTTGCTTCTTTTCAGTGAATTAATAATTGTTTAAATCTTTCTTTTTCAACTTTTATTAATGCTCACGCTCCTCATGAAGAGTTATCACGTCCCTGTAGGGGGTGAGCTCCACAGTTAGAGAATCGCTAAACTAGCTACAATACTTTTTTTATCGTGTTGAGCGATTTGCATTATAGGAGTATATTTAAGTTAATCATTTCTATGATTAACTTCACTCTATTGTGTCCACTGAAAATTAATGACAACAACAAAAATAAACAGAACAGAAGGCTTCTAGAGTAATTAAATGTTCAAATTATAATTCCAGAAGTATTCTCGTTTCATCACAAAACCATCTGAGGTTTAAATTCCAGATTACGAATTTTGGCATTTATATTTTTTTTTCGGTTTTCTTAAACTGTAAACTCATTACAGCTACACAGTAGCTTATTGGTGATAAATACGACCCTTTTCATTCATAAATCAGTAAGTGGAGCATAGCTTAAATGAGATCTCAATGTCTTAAACTTCACATGATGCCATGTGAAACAAGGTTGAATTTATTGCAAATAATTTCCAGTTTTCAACAGCTCAGCTTTTATTGAACTACCATAAACTTGTTATAATTATTATTTGAATGAAGAGGGACAAATCACATATTCAATGAATCTAGCCATTTACATACTGTTTTAACGTAGTACGGAAATTTAGAAAAGTGTCGTGTTAGTTTAGATGTCGTCCTCTTCACTTGGTCATGGATAAAAATTTTTCAGTTTTTCTCCAATATTTTTCTCGTACAAATATACAATGAATTGAGTTTTTAGTTGATAATGTTTAATAGGTTCATTGCATTTAATCAAATACAATGAAATAGGCAATTTAATATGCTTGTATTATAAAATAGTTTTTTTTAACCAAAACAGAATAGCTTAACATTTACCATTTTATAAAAAGTTATGCAAAGTAACTCATTTTTAAATTAAAAGTTAATTGAATGCACAAAAAAATGCCACATATTTTGCTCAATTACACTTTTTACGATAAGAAAAATAGATTAAAAATAAAATAAAAGCAACTAATTTCATAAAATTATTTTGAATGATGCATACTAACATGAAAAAGAATATCTATGTTAATTAGATACATAACATGTAAAAAAAATCATGTCGTGTTAAAGGAAATAATAAACAAACCTGATTGAAGGGAAAAAATTAAGATAAGTTCAATATCAAATTCAGATGGAAAAGAATTACGGATTGAAAAAATCATTAAATGTTCTAGTTTGAAATTTTTTTTATTCATTATCAAATTTTAATTGCCTTTTATATTAAGGAAATATTTTGTTTAAAAAATGTTTTAGAATCTCAAGTCGTATTCTTTAATTAATTGAAGCTCTTAATTTAAATCGGAAGTTGCAATGTTTTTATTGCGTTAATAAAAACTTCGGTGTAAAAAATCTAACATAAAAATAAGTAAGAATAAAATCAAACTCGATTAAAGTGCATTCGACAAGAAAAATTGCTGAAAAAATATGAAAAATATATGCGTAATTTAATCCTTCTTTAAGTAACTTTCTCAGAATTAATGATAAAAATCCAATAAAAAACATTTGATTTTACTCATCGAGCAAAACTTGAAATTATTAAATGAATCGTGATTACAGCGTGTATTGATCACAAATATTGCAGGCGGTTCAAGAAAAAGGGAAAATTTCACACAAAAAATTCACATAATGTAATTTGCCAGTAAAAATCTATCTGTATAATTTTTGTTTTTAGAGGGAGGGTAAAACGCAAAGATATACGGATGAAATACCTAAAAATCTGGTTAAATTTTCACTTTCTAATTTCCAGTTTCTCAGTAACTCCTTACAATAAAAATTTAGGTTTTTGCTTTGGAATAGAGGAATAAAACGGAATGCATATCAGTTAGATTCTTTTCAATATTTAATACAGTAAATAAAATGATCAATGTGATTTACGGAAATCGATTGGATTACAATATAGAGTAAAATATTTTTAACGCAAAAACGCTTAACACGAAATGTTGGTTAACACGAAATAATACAACGGTTCCGACAAATTACTACGGATTTTCACGCATCTTTTTTCTCTTAACACGAAACGAAAATGACTTAACGCGAAAAATATTCCCGTCTAGGAATGAAGAATATTAGGAAAACACCAGCCGCGCAGACGATTTAAGAGCGGTACGAAATGAAAGAGAGGTGGTTTCACATGTTTCGTAGAAAAGAGGTTAACATGGCTTTGAAATGCTCTAGAAATAACCTGTGACACGAGCCAATTTTGTTTATATCTCAGCTGCTTTCACCCTCCACCCTTGCAAATGCTACATAAAATCATCTCATTTCTCATTAGTTGACTTTGAAATTTGGTGACGAGTTCATTGTAGTGTGTGTAAAAATCAGTGAGTTTGGTTCACGTTTTCCATCTATTTTAGAAGAATTTCTTTACTAGCCCAATTAAAAAGAGTTCAGGGAGGGAGCAAACTTCTGTTCCACTTAAAATGAAGATGGAGCTTCTTAAAGTTGCTGATTGAAAAGAGAACTTGAAAATTTTGTATTAAATTTCCTCAAGTTCTTGTAAATATTTTTGGTTAATGGAAATTTATTTAATACATGCATACATATGTATCATTGTAAATTAAATGCACTCTAATAAACTTAATTTTGTTGAACTTTTTTGTTTGATTTCCTTTCTAAAATCCCTTAACACGAAATACTTTTAACACGAAAAAATATTTCAATTTCCCCAGTTTCGTGCTAAACGATTTTCGCTATACTCAAATAATTCTCATCTGAAATTACAGCAAAATACTGATATGTCAGAAAATAGAGGAAGTTGCAATTTAGTCACAAAAATTTCGCACTCAATTTTTGTGTGAATCTTAGTTCATCTAGGAGGATTAGAAGCTCTGATTCCAGAAAGAGTTGTGGCAGTAGTGGCCAATTAGATCTAATCATAATATGCGACTATCGAGTCGAGTTGAGTCATTGCTATCGAGTCTTAGATTCGAATCCCGATATCACTTGAAACCCGTCATATAGTTAGACTGACGTCTGTAATAAATACTTTTAATAATGCAGTTTTATTAATAATTGCTTACAATTGAATAACCTAGAATATTGAAAATAATCATAATGCCCTTAAATTAATTATATTTACTTATAAATTTAGTCAAAAAGTAGTTGGCCTTTATGCTTTTGGAAAGTATTATTTTTATTTTTATTGTTCAAAATAATCCTTTTTTGTGAGATTTTGATTCTTTTATTGGGAAAAAAATGATGTGATAAGAACTTCTATATTTTGCAGTTTATAATTTAATATCAGTACAAAGGTAAATTAAAAAAACTAAACTTTCACATAATAACGATTATTTTAAATAGCGACATATCAATTTGCTTTACAGGTATGAAATTTTAATAGAAATATTCATTTATTAAAAATCCAGTTGCTTGTTTTAATATTCAATTAAATTTATTACATCGATATAGATTTGAAAAAAAAAGTGCTCTTACTTAGTTTTACAAGGCAATATTATGAAAATATGAAAGGAATACAATTCCATTTAGTACACTCGCTTAGCCGTCTGGGTGGCGTAGTTGGTTTATCGCTGCCCTACTGCTCCTACGGTTGCGGGTTCAACCCCTAACTAAGTCGGTGGATTTTCAGGATGCAAAAAATCTACAGCGTCCATGCCGCATGATTATGCGGCATGTTAAAATCCTTTGAGTCCTGTTTGGCTTGGGTGCTCTCTGCAAAATTAAATTCATAGAACAAGTTCGCTTCGTCAGAGCCCAGGTGCCGAAATCTGGGGAAGAAAATGGGTGTAAAAATTACTTGCGGCAATTGGTATCACCTATGTGGTGCCGCACTAAAAAGTGATACCAGCTCATGGGGAACGTATTAGATGTGCAAAGGTAAAAATACCAATTCGCAACGTTATTGGAAAAAAAATATACTCTTACAAGTCTTTAAACTTGCATTTTCGGTTGTATATTAAGAAAGCGATATAAATTAATTCTTCTCCCTGATAAACAACGTGATATAGAAATAAATGTTTTCCTTTCCTATTAACACAGGAAACAGTCAAAAACATAATGTAAAATAAATTTGATGCGATAAAGAAAATGCTGAAAAAAATCATTTTAGAGTGAAGATGTACTACATACTGTAAAAATTAAACAAAATATCGTCATATAGCATATCATTATAGAAAATACTTTAATTCATCCAATGAAGAACGAAATGAAAATTAATTGTGGTCATTTCCAATCCACCACTATTATTTTTTTAACCAATTTAGAAAGAAAAAAAACACTATCAAATCTTGCCACACTGTCTGAAAATCGAAATGATTTTATTAATACTTCTTGGTTGATTAAACTTCAGCAATTTACTTTAATGAGAAATTATAAAGGCATTCTTCTTTTTTAAGTGGTGCAACATTTAAAATTCAAACTAAGGCATTGTCTTTTCTAATAACTATCAAAAGTAATGTTTCGACCGCTATTTAGTGAAATGTATTTTGACTGGTTGAAATGTGTTCTTTTACAAATGAGCTTTTGTTAAATTAAAAAGCCTTGATATGATTAATTTCTCGATTAATTGGACCTTATATTTTGAGTAATTGTAACAGGTGCGTTACCATTTAAATGCCCTTTTATATCATGTGAAATTTAACTTTTTTTTTTAAACTGTATTGTAATACAAGGTTTATTTTATATGTGTTTGCAGCTTAATATTATTGAATAATTCGGTTTGTTTAAATTAGAAATATTAATTTTAAAACCATTCAGTGTATTAAATTTATATGAAAAAATAAATTTTAGATATATATGCATTTACTTCTGATTATATTTAAAATTGAGGCATTTTTGAAAGATTTTCTTAAGCCTTGGATATAAGCGGATAGAAAATATATACTTGCTTGTAAAATTCTAAGGCTATTCAGATCGGCTTCATATTCCCTCCAAAAAAGATTTTTTTTTCTAAATTAAAAGTTAAAATACAATTTTTTTTGGAAGCAGGGTTCAACGTTTGTGGCAATTAAGTTATATAGTTACCTAATAAAGTAACGCTATTTTGTCCATATATCACATTCAGGAAGTACAAGTTTGTCCTCCATGAAAATATTTGCTTTGTTAGTACAAAATCACTCTACTTATGTATGCTTAAAATTTTTAGTTCTAAATACTTTTTAAGAAAAACAATGAAGTTAGTGTATATTCTGATTGCATCAAGCTATTAATAATTCAGTTTGTTCTAATTAGCATTGCCATAGAACATCATGAAAGGTTTTGGTGACAAACCTCGAGACTCTAAACTATGACTAATTGAAAATGGCAAAAAAAAAGTGCTACATATTCATTCTCCGTATATTTCTAACATAACTTAAGAGAAATTAGAGATTAACTTTAGCTTTACATGTAACATTTCCTAATATTCTTGTATTGCGGTTTTTGGAAGTAGCAAGATTCATACTCAGGAGTTGAGTTGCTTGTCACCGTCTATGAAAACATCAAGGTTCCTCAGTGGTGTTCAAAAAAATAAACGAATAGTACCCGCTAGAGACTGGAGCTATGTCTAACTTATATCGAACATCTACGTAAACATTTTCTATGACATAAAAAGTGACGCAACGTGAAGAAGTTAGCCAGTTTTTACATAAAAATGGAATGTATATCATCCTCATGCTTCTAAAAGGAAACCTATTATTTTTTAAATATTGAATGTTCTAGATTTCAAACATTACAAAATGAGAAAATTAATAAGATGTTTGCAAACTTCTTACTTGGACACAAGCTATAACCCTTCTTGCCAAAAATTGAAAAATTCGTGAGATTGTGTTCTGGGTGCGCCTTTTAAACGCGTATTGTTTGCAATTAGTGGCTAAATTAGCAACATTGTAAAAAAGTTGAAGACGCTTCTCATCCAGATTTTAAATTTGCAGGCTAAATGTGCTATGCAAAAACCTAGCTGGCAAAGAAAATTACAACAAACTTGAGACAAATAACATAAAATAGAAGAACAAAATGATTGAATTAACACTCTTGTTTGACTTGCGAAACACGAAAGAGTGTTTATTTTGAGAAGTTGTCAACAGGGCTACAGCGATACATCTCATCAATAGACGAAAGATCTTTGGATGCGTTCTTGAAGTACGTCAGCCCTGTTGCTTTTCCATGCTGGGAAAGTTTATATTTTACATATCAGGCCAATGGTATACCAATCACCGACAGCTTGTCCGACGGGCGACAGATAAAAAAAGTGAGAGGGTTAAGATAGCAGAAAAACCTGGTGGGCAATGCAGATGTATTCAATGTTATGTGCTACATATGGTCTTGAATTATCTTGCTGAAATTTAGATAGGCATTTCAGTAATATTCCAAACCATTAGACCTGTTGAAGAATCAGAATGGTAATGTTAAACAGTTATGCGATTTCTCATCACTGTGCTGTTTGACTCAGTTACGTATATAGTAATATTCTAAGAACCATGATTCGTCTGTGAAAAACATTGTAATATGATTTGTTAGCCCCTGTCAGGTGCTCAATGTATCATTGTAGTGAAATGAACTGGAAAAGTACAATTACACTTCAAGTACATTTCGCTGTACAGCAATTGCAGTAATGAATGTTTTGTTGAAATGTCTCTCTGTGACGTCGAATGGTTTAAGCTTAGGTAAATTGATACGCAACGTACTACATATTTCATGCTATATCTTTCGATAAGGAATTGAGATTCTTAATGGGAAAAGGATTTAAGTCTGTTGAATTTCCAAGCCAACCGAGCATTTTTATTTTATTTTCCGCGTACACGTTTCGAATTGTGGCAAGGGGCTAAGTCATGTTGAAATATTCTATCAAATGTTTCCATGAATATATGGAACAATCCTACTACATAATATTTCTATATATTTGGCTGAACTCATCATGTATTTAAGTCGAACTAAGCTTCCAGAGCCATTTGTTGTGAACAAAACACAAACATCTGTTTAGAAGGGTGTTTTACAATTTGTTGGGTATGATTTGGCAACAGTTTCAACTTTAATTCGTCTAACTACATAACTTTGACTGTTAATAACTTCCAGTTATTAACAGTCCATAATCGGTATTTTTTGGGCCAAACTAAACGCTTTTTCATTTTTTTCTGAGTGAGAAATAGTTTTTTTTTCTCAGTCTTGTTGCCTTTATACCACCTCTCAGTAGTATTTTCTGTGCCTTTGAAGTACTCAAATGTACGGAATGCCAATATTATTTACAGGTTATCCAATAAATCCTTTCAAAAGTGTATGCTTGTCTTTCTTGGATTTATTTTGCTACTTTTTATTAAAATGTTATCAATTCTTTTTTCCATTTGCGTCCATAATTTTATTTTCTTTTTGAAGACGATGATCCAAAATTTTGAAATGTTCTTAAAACACTTAATTCGATCACATAACCTGCCATAGTTATATCTCTCGAAGTCATAGAAGTGTGTTCATTAAGAGTGATTTATTTTAGAACGGTTCATCAGAGTAATATCCGTCTCTGAACAAGTAAAAGTAACACGTCTTCTACAGAACGCAAAATTGAAATGACCAGCTGCCCCACTGAATCGCTCACGACTGAGCTCCTGGTAGACTAAAATGAATAAATTATAGTCAAAGTCGCTCTGTCACACTACCTTAAGGACAATATAATGGGTTTGAGGTGGTTCAGGCCATCACTAGTATTCACATACCAACTCAAACAAGAAACATATATTTGTCCTAGTTAATGCGAACAGTGTGGTATAAATATATTCTTGAAATTTACAAAATAACATTGATAGCCGATCTATTGATAAATGATAAATTAATCATCAAATCAAAATATTTTTTCTAATGATTCCCGTGATCCTTTAAATACAATTTTCCCAAGGCGTTCTACTGAAACAAGTGATATTCAAACTCTACATTGAATTATTTTAAGTTTATTGAGATATTGAATAAGAAACAAGCAAATTACTGATTGAATTATAAGTATTTTCTAATGCAATAGTGAAATTATTGTCCGGGAAATTTAACATGCTAAACACTATTTTTAAACCAAACGGATTCAAATATGTGATAAATTTTGGAAATCAATATTGTCTTACTAATTTGTCGCTTAGTTAATATTGTCAAGTTATGATACTTTTATGAAGTGCCCTCTTTTCCTAACTTTAATGCGATGCACATTAAATCTGTCGAGAGCTCAAACGTCCCCCCGCTGGTGTGGTAGTTAGGAGAGGGGGTGGCAGCCCAGGTGTCGTCCTCTTCACTTGATCATGGTTTAAAATTTCGAGGTCCGTCGCCAAAAGCCTTCGTGTACCTGCACAGTGTGACGTTAACATTCACTCACTCGCTCACTATTCCTAATTTTAATACTTCATTCCGTCAATTCCCACCAAAAATAAATGAGATGTATTATTTAATTAGTCTTCATAATCACATTAATTAATTGAAATAAGCATTGGAATTTAACGATTCATAAATAATTAAAAATGATAAAAAAAGTAGATTCTCTTATTATTTTTTTAAAAATAAGTGTGATGTGTTTCACATGAATTTTTCCAAACTTTTTAATTAATTACCCGATAACCTATCAGAAATAAAAGCGGATGAATTGAAATAAAATTGGGATTTATTAGAATATTTTCATTTATTAAAAAAATTGGTGTCGCCATTAAATCATTGACCTTTAATAATTTTCTGAAAAGTTAAAAAGGCATCTAAATGTCTTCCTAGATAATTGTGCTAGTATGTATTTCTTCAAAGTAGGTAATGAAATCTATTTTTCTTTTTTTTACCAACGCTCATTTTCTATATTGAATATCCCCCCCCCCTTTTCTTGACATTATTGCCTTTGAATTATCCAGAGTGGGAAGAGAACGAAAAGGGAAATGTTATTTAGTAAATTATCAATTGCGAAAATATATGCCATTTCCGGAGAATAAACTTCATTCGTTATATAAGTCTCATGTGGGAAACTTTTTTGATGATCTTTAAAAAACAATGCTTATTTTAATTAAATCAACTTTTAACCTTAAAAACGAACGAACGAACACACACCCTCCCCACCCCCACACACACATAAAAGATTTAGAAGCCCAAGCAATAAGTTTTTAAATCCGAACAGAAAGTACATAAGAGAAAATAAAACCTTTTCTTCTTTCATGTAGTACTTTTATAGAAAAAAGGGTTATAATTAAACTTCTGGTAACATCTTCTTGCAGCTGAACGAGCTACTCAATTTGAAAAATAAACTCATTATATGCCAGTAATTTTTTTTAAATATTTTGTGACGTGAATTTATCACATATCTAGATAAAAAAACAGTTGCTCACATTATCAAATCCCTTAATGTAACTTAAGAATCACAGAAGGATAGAAGCCTTTATACAGAAAAATCTAGAAGCTTGTATAACGAATTTTTAAATCGTAATCGAAAATAAAACATCTTTCTCTTCTTTCATATAGCACTTTTGTAGAAGAACGTTTAGAACTAAACTTCCCTTATACAAAAGGCATCTTACTAAAACGATCCACTGAATTCGATACATGGAATATATGCAAGAGATATGTGAAAAAAGTTCAAAAGGAAAGGTTTTAACAAACGGGCATTAAAACGCCCAGTGACCGCATTAGCCTAGTTGTCTATAATAACGGAATCATGACCCGAGTGTAAGGGGTTCGAGTCCTGCTGCCATAGAACAGCCACCGTACAGAAGGTCTGATACGCCTTAAATCTGTTAAGGTCCAAAGTCCTTACTTTGGCGCTTTGGGAGAAACTATGAGAGTGGGTTCCAGTCTAGGTATCGTCTTCGTCTTTTGACTGTGCTTGAGAATTAGGAGGTTTGTCGCCAATTGCCTTATAGTGTGCCACGTTAATAAAACCTCGCTCTTTCTTACTGGAACAGAAACTAATTTTTTTCCTTAAATGCTACTCAATTCATATAATTTCTATTGAATATGAGTACAAGCAATTAATTCAATCTTACGAAGCCTTCACACTGTTTAATTTCAACACCAAACTTTATTTTCTTGCTTAACTTATCACAAAAACCATTTCATTACATGTAAAATCGAAATGGGTTTGTAGTTTACTCACGAATAGGGTGGAGTCTAAATCAGTGATATGTCAAAAGAGTTATTCTCGTTTACAGAAAATATTACTGGATCGGTTAACAGACTAGGTTTAAACATACTCAGTAGCAAACGGCAGTACAAAAAGCAAATGCATAAACAAATGGAAGAATAACAGTCATAATTTCAATAACAATTGACGAATATCGTCTAACGATATTCTCGTCACTCCTCTCTGTCTCATAAATAAGAATGAGGATTGGAATATTTTTCCCTTTCTTTTCTTCCTCTTGGGGAGCAGAAGAGAAGGGCGACCAATAAGAACGATGCCTTTCGGCAGAAAGCGGAAAAGACGGCACCGAATGTGATTTAATTCTTGTCCAGCTCTCTGCTCCGAAACAACCCAGGGGTTTTCCGAAGCTGTCATCGGTGTTTGAAAAATTCAAGAAGAATATTCCTTCATCGAACTCTCGGTCACTTTTGTCTCAGTGAAACAGATCTGTTCTTAGTAGGAAGTTAAAACACATTTCTAGAAAAAATCATAGTTAAAAAGAGAGAGATGGGAAGATTCGCTACAGAATTCTGAATCGAAATTGCGCTCTGGTATACGAAAAAAATATATATACAAGTACAAGAAATGGCGGTAAATATTTTAAAAACAGATGGAAATTCATATAACTAACGCTGTTTTGGAGGCGAAAATTGCATTAAATACTCTCATGATTTAAAATATAACATCAGTATCGCGTACTAAATTTAGTTAGAGATTTTATTGAATAATATACACAACCCCTCATTCGTTTTTTTTAAACTTTATTTGTTTGATGTCTTCTTTCTCCTTTTTTGATTCATTAGGTTTTAATATGAATCCTTGCTCCTCGTTTTCAATAGAAATTTGATGTTTTAAAGGACTTTTGTGTAAAATGGAAACCATTTAAATAAATTATAGTTTAAAAAACTAAAAAACACCCTTTTATATTTGATCGAATTATGTTGTAACTTAATCTTTTAGCCACCAAATCTGGAAAGGGGATCTGAAATCAGTCGCCAGATGCAGAATGGGATCTGAAAATGGGAAATCCGTTAATCCTGATGATCCTGATCAGGACAATAGAACAAAATTATGAAATTATTGTATTGTCATCGGTCCTAGACAAGTGAGCAAAAATTTCGAATGTATCTGACCTTTTAAAATTAGTAAAAATACTGAGTTCATAGATTCCGTTACATACAAGTGAAGCTTATATAGGGTATTAAAAACAACTCAAATACAGACGTATTTTAAAACTGTTTAAATTTTTTCTATTTTTTCCTTTAATCTAATTTCGATTGAAAACGAGATAATTTATTTGTTGAGAAATTTATGACCCAAGAATTCTTTATACAGTCTAAAGCAAAAGTGATGACTGTAAAGTCGGTTATAATTAATCCTGTGTTTGAGAATGTTCATTATCAATCCCTTTTTTAAGTTATTTTTTGAAATTACCTGGTTTGATTTTTTTTCTTGGTGGTATGTTAGTATTTTAAGGTAAAATGTTTGGGAATCGTTTTTTGCGCTATTGCTAAATAATCTTTTCTTACCTGATTTTTTGAACTACCTGATACTATTTCCATGCATAAACTATTTTAAACTATATGTGCATATAACATACTAGCGAGTATGTTATATGCGCATTTTGCATATCTAAGCAAGTAAATTGTATTTATAATTATAAAATCATAGATTTGTACGAGAAATTTATGAATTACAAATCATAAAAAAATAATAAGAAATCTTCTCGTAGTGATTGCAGTACATACATTTCTTTTCAAATAGAATTTTTGAATATTTTTGATGCTATTCTAATTTAATTATTGTAAAATTTTCAAGAAATCCATAAAAACATTTTCATTTATTTCTCAAAGTGCTTTCACGTACGTATACAAAACTATGGAGCAGTTTATTCTTTTTTTTTCTCCTGACAAGTCATCCTTGAGAAATATCAACCATATGTAGCTTCATGAAAATAAGAAAGAGCACCTAATAGAATCATGTCTGGTGGGTAAATAGTATGTGATATATAAAATGAAGCCTAAGGAACATTATTTGCAATACGTGCCGGGATTCAGCTAAGTTCCCGACTCCCCGGAGCCAAAGATTCTACAAATGTAATTATATACATTAAAATGTTAGTAGTTCCGTATCAGAATTGGAGTAATAGAGAATTTTGCTAAGAATTCCTATATGCGTTGATAAAATTTTGTTGCTAAAATCCTGAAAGTGATTGATCTAGTTCTAGTGATTAATAATTAAAATTTTTAGAATGTTTCAATGAAATATTGGGGAAAAAAGTTTAAAAATGGTATGTGGAGTATCTAATTTATGAGGGGAAAAGAAAGTTAGTACACACAAATGCGGTATTAAATTACGTCAAAACAATTAAATTTCAATAGGCATGGAGAAATTTTAGAACAGAGTTCGGTAAAAAATTTCTTTCCTTGTAATTATTATTGCTTAAATTCAATGCAAACTTATCAATTTATAAGAATTATTTCAAAATTAAATCAAGGAAATAGGAATTTAAAAAAATATTTATTACAATGGGAATATTTTTTGAAATATAATTTGCTAGATCCCTGTAAAAGGAAATTGCTGATATGAAAACAATCTTACCGTCGTTCCCACACGTAATTTAGGCTCATAAATTGCTAATAACAATTTACAGAGTAGACGAAAGTAAATGTAACGTAATATTAAACTTCACTGAATATAATTTTAAAACAATTTCAAAAAAAGAAAGAAAGAAAATAAAGTAATATCATACTTTTTGTCTCAATTAAAAATAACCGAAACAGGAAACAACCTATGAAATAATAATAGTTGAATTGCATTTTCAATATTCAGGTGTTTCGAGCAGAAGACGGAAGGTTTTCTAAATAATTAAATTAATATCAACTTGAGACGTAAAACAGAATTAAGATTCCAACTCCAAGGTGGAAGGGAAAGTAAATTACTGTTAAAGTTCTTAATTATGTATAATACTTGATCTGAACCTATATAAATCACACAAAATTAAAACCTCACAAAATTACAATTATGTTTGGTTGTGGTTTCTCTGCAGAAAGTTGAGAAAATTACCTCTACTCTCATGCAAGCCCAAGTACCCAGTTATGTGCTAAACAAGACAATGAAATTGACTTTTGATCCTTGCTTGATTTGATTTTAATTTACTTCGCTCGCGAAGTGACACGATGGGTATTGGTGACGGAATTCGTAATTTTCAACCATGGTCATGCAATAAGACAGACGACCAGTCATCCCCCTCTTCAAACTTCTACACCCTGACAACGAAAGGACTTTGAGTCTTGAAAAATTTAGCGTACATCAGCCCCTTTCTACATTACGAATCTTCAGCGACACTAGGTTTCGAACCTGTGGGTCGACAACGCTGGGCACAAGTTTGTGACTATGACTATTCGGCTGCGAAGGCTACCTTTTGATCCTTGAATTGTTGGTTTGATCAACTTCAGGAGATAAATATGGACTCAATGGAAGAAACCAAGCCCATTAACAGATTGAAAATACTTTTGAAACGTAGACTGAGCCTGTAAAGGAGAGATGATCTAAGATCTTGAAAAATAGGCACAATTCTGTATTTAAAATTCAAAAGGGAACAAACTTTGCAAATATGTGATAATGGACACTTAATGATAATTTAAAAATAATATCTTATTATAAATAAAAATTATACTCATCGGAATCATTTATGAAGCGCTAATATTGATTTTGTTGATGAAATCTTAAATATATTATAAATCTTCGAACAGAAAATAGTATCAATAATGTTTTAATACTGGTATTTCTGTATTTTTACCTGAAGCCTAAACCTATTAATTAATAAATTAAAGCAATCAATATTAATAAACTTTGTAATCAGCATCCTGAGGAATTTTTAGCCAATAAAGGTAAACATTGTTTTGATTAATCTGTATGTGCATATGATTGGAAAAAAGTATGAGTATAGTAAATAAATATCTTAATATATAAAGGATAACTTTATTTTCTGTATCATGTATCATTTTTTAATTCTTTGAGGAAGCTAAGGCAGCGATGAAAAGCTCTTTATATATTATGAATGATAACGTATTTCTCCATAATGACACCAATAAGAAAGATGAGACCGTTCTCGATATACAAACATCGATGACTGCATTATCGATTATAAGTCAAATAAAATCTATTTGTTGAGCTACATTACTTTGCTTATTGATAGAAACTCTTTAATTAGTTTTGTTTTGAGTTTAAAGTTTCTTAGACACGTGTTTTTTCCCAAGTACACTTTTCCCCGTGAAGTTTTATTTTCTTTTTTTAAATACTACTGCCATGCAGCCCACTTTCACTCAACTGCATCGAGTGAGCGTAAGAAGAGGAGTGCAAGCGAAAATAATTGAGAAAAAAGATTATTTTTATGTAGGGGATCGAAGATAAAAACAAACAAACAACATGGGATCTATTTTTTGATTCAGTAGAAAGGGTATTTAAGCTCAAAAATGTGTCAAAGATTTAAAATCCGAAATTTCAGTGAAGTTAATTGGCGAGAAAATTGAAAATATTTTGGTTTATATTGGTGATGACAATTAAGAAATTACGAGAAATTCAAAAGCCTTAATTGTGAAAAAGTACAAACTTTCTATTTGTTTTCTTAGAGCACTTTAAAGAGAGTAAACGGCCCTCAGGCCACAAGTTTTCCTTGCCTTACATAGTATATAGCGTTATATAAGTTATGTAAACGGTGCTTACGTACTATCGTAGCAATGCCAATGTTCAAGATAACTTGCCAAATTGGCAACCCGGATTTCCCATGTGTTGTACGCGTTGCATTGACAGCTATGTGTTTCTTTTCATATAAAGTCGCCAATACTGTTGTGATAATACGTTATTACAATATATAAACATATAAATTATATAATCTACATACGTAATTTACATATAATTTTTTATAAGCAATTAGACTAATTGATATTTAAATCATATGTACTAATATATAAAAATGCATAAATATTTAAACATTATTCTGTTCAGAAAGGGGATGAAATAAACAAATCTACCGATGAATAGACACAAAAAAGGGAATTACTTCACGCTCGTATTTAAAAATGTATATATTTTTCTTTTAAGACTACACAATACCCTTTTTCAAAAAACGTTTTTGGAGACACTAACAGTAAAAATAACTTATGTTTTATATTCATATTACATTATTAAGTTGATTCTGATAGCAAAAAGTCATTTGCCCAGCCAATATTTTACAATTTTAAGAAGTTAAGTATTTTTGAAGTTCTATCAAACTCTTATAAAATGCTTGATTTTTAAAATTTTTTAGTTATTTCAAGTGATTTATGTTTCTTAGATTATTGCAAACGAAAGTTGGGATGAATTTAAAAATCTGTTCCCTTCTGATTTTTAATAATTATTTTTCTAGCTAAACCTGGAAAACACACTAAAATTTTAAAATATTATCTTTAGAATTAAATAAAATAACTATAGATCTCAGACCTAAATTCATACCAACTTTTATAGAACATACGTTTGGGGTATCTACAAAAAATCTTGACTCTATCTTGAAAAGAAAAAAAAAAGCCTTAGGGATTAGTAAACGTCTACATCTGCAAAATTAGAAGTCTGAGAAAAACGCATTTAAAGTTTAAGAGGCGTAAAACAAAATTTATAATGCACGTAAAGCTCTAATTTTTTAATATATTATTATTTAATGTATGTTTTTTTCTACATTAAAAAATTAGTTTAATTAATTATGAATCAAAACTATTTTAATTCAAAGTATATTTTCACATAATATTGGTAGTATTAGTTACGGCGACCGATTATTCAGCCTAATCTTAACAAAATATTTTCACAAAAGCTTTGAAGCACAAAGCATTTACGTACAATATAATAATGATATTAACTTAAGCTATAAAAATCACAAAGTTTGTACATAAAATTTAATTTTTTTAGGTTTAAATTGGGGGAGTTTAGCTAGTTTTAAAATCACCCAAGAACACAAATACCATAATATAGTACAATTATGTGTTTACCACAATGTAGTTGGCACATCCTGGAAATATTCAGTTTTATCTGCATAATTGTATTCAGAATTCTTGTATTCGGAAGTCTTATTGCAATATTAGTGTAGGGCTGGTTTTTGATATATCATTTGCAGTAGTATTCCATCTTTTCCAAATATCGTTTCTCATAGAAACCTGAGAAAGTTTTGGACGTGGAATTTTCTCAACAGGAAAAATTATTGAAAAAGCTTCCAAGTTATATAAACTATTTTTAAAACAAAAACTGGTGTTGAAATCAAGTTAAATTAAGTAATTATGAGAACTTAAATAAAACTGAAAACATAATCAAGCAGAAATAATTTTAGTAATGAAAATTGAAATTAATAACCATTTCACACCGAAAGAGTTGCTTGAGCTCAAAAATAATTTTTATTAATTCAATTTTAGAAGGAAAAAATGAGCTTTAAAAGAAAACCGAAGCCAAAATTTAAACTCAGAAAACTTCAAGTATCTTAAAAACTAATCTGTTAGCAGATCTGAAATTTGGTGGCAAGCTTCCTAATGAAATGGACCACAAGAAAATGCGGTATCAAAAATTAATTTTTTAAAAAATATTGTAGGGTATTCTGTAAACTTAAGAAAGCTTTAAGGCTAGGTGACATTATTTTCTCAAACCTGCTCAAACTACTCGAATTTCAACTAAATTAGTGAAGGTTTTCACTCCCTTTTTAAAAGTGATGAATAACACAGCTATGAAAAATCCCGCTAGGGAAAAAAAAGGTAGTGGAATTGTGGAATTTAGAGTCACAGTACGCAATAATATGATAGAGCAGGGGTCGGCAACCTATGGCACGCGTGGCACATGTGGCACGCGGAACGATTTTCTGTGGCACTCTGCACTACTCTTGTCAATTTTTGAGGGGATGGAAATGGATAAATTTGTAACGGATCTTATTTAACAAACACTGGAATTACAAAAAAATATCTGAAAGATAACTCTAAAGATTATCAATGTCATTGATAGAGTGATTTAATTGTTTGAAAAGAGAAAATCGCGCATGTACTCTGCTTTCCACTTTTGGTTCTACATATCTTAGTAAAATAATTTTTCTTCATGTAAAAAATATTTCGAGTCCGCAAAGAAATTGTTTGATAACTGAATGCTCAAAATCACGTCAAATTGAAAGTTACAAATTATACCTCTGATTTTGCGACATGAAAGTAGCTCTCTAAAAAAACTCTCTATGGTTGGGCATAGAAAAGAGTAAGTGTTGTAACTTTTTTGAATCTGAACTAAATGGTGCAACTTTTGAGAACCTTGCATGCGGATGCGTGTAATAGTTTTCTTTTTATGGAGAGTCAAAATTAGGTGACAACTTTAACTCAAAACTCGGCTCACACAAGCTTCGTTAATTTTAGCTAAACCAGCAAATGTTTTTGTCTAATTTGTGACAGAGATTAATAATACGGTTTTGTAAGATGACGTTAGGGAAAAATTAATCATAAAATTGTGAAATTTGTGGTCACAGTAGCTAATGATGTGATGATGGGTGTCAATTTTCCACGTTTTCAAAATTGTCCTTGTCCTCACTTAACTAAGTAGTAGGGAATTTTTTTATAATATTCCCAGAACATATATGACTTGACCTTTCACCTTTTTCTAGCTTATCCTTAAGTTTTGAAACACCCTGTATAGGCTGGGAGGAATCTTATAGAAGTTTCTGAAATTGTTTTGCTAAATTCGTCCCCCCCCCCTAATCCTTCCGGTGGTTTTTCTAGTAGTATTTACTTATTTTTTTTACTCAATTTGGTGAATTGGCTTTCGTAACCAAATGATCTTCCAGTTCATTTCTATTTACTTAGTATAATTAGAGGAGTATTCTCTCTTGACCAATGCTTAGATTTGCTATTCTGAGAATTCATTTAATACTTTCAAAAGAGAAAGAGGAGCGGCAAAGCATAGGGGGATAAATGTCAAAAGCAGTCTTGTTTATCGCTTACGGTGATATCACTTACCTGGTTTGGAATGATAAATTTGATTGTAATAATCAATACATTATAACTGGAAAATTAGAGAAAACTTGGTAGCATTCTTCAGAATTTTAGTATCTATCTCAGATATTCTCATATTTTACGTCTCGAAAATTCTTTATTAATATCTGTATCAATATATTTCAGTCTTAATGTATTTTTGTAATTTTTGTATTAATGTATTGCATTATTAACTGCCCTTAAGCGTTATTGTTTAATAAAGCAGTTTGAAAAGCACAAGAACTTGAATTTAATTTCGTGGGGGATTCCTAGCATTTAGAACTAAGAAATTTAAAATTACAATAAATGTGCCCTTAATCTCCTGATCTATATGGTTTATTTCAAAAAAGTTCTGAAATGTAAATATTTGTGCTGCAATTACATTCATTTTATTAGGAATATATGATCAGTATTACATTTTATATTTCGTTTTGTTAAATTTTCATTAAGCAGTTTTGCCCATTTAAATAGTTTCTTATTACAGTTATGTTTCTACTTACACATTGTTATATGCTTTTAAATTTTACTAAGTGATCCAGGAATAAATGTTATGTTCATTAAACATCATTATTGAAAATCTTGGAAAAACCGTCCAAAAAGTGGAACAGGATTAAATATAATGCATATAATCAATTCTGGGTAATCTAAAAGATTAGTAAACGTTTTTTGAAATAATATAAATCTTGAAGTTGTGTATTAAATAAAAAAGGTGCCTTTTTATGGGAACATATTACAATGTTATAGGCTTGCAAAGTTTGAAGAAAATTTAAAAGAAGGAAAAATATATTCCATGGGGTCAGGACCGAGCTTCCCGTAAGAACAACTAAGGTTAGGATTTAGAGCGTAGGAGTCGAGAGGACGCAGTCAGGAAAATAACTACCCATTTAAACTATTTTTTAATTTCTAAGAGTTAAATGTATAAAATTTTAATATGAAACATAATGTATTTGTCAAAAAGATTCATCTTTTTTTTCGAAGGGAGGGGTTAGAATGGAGATACTGTAATGACTTAGAGCTTAAAAATAAATAAATCCCTGTCCCTTACAATTATAATTCTATCGCATGCAAAATTAAATGCTTATTGCCCAAATAAATACAAAATTCTTTTTATTTTGAAACAGAAAAAAAATCTAAGTTATTTTCTATCAACAATAAATTAATCGGTAACAAAGAGAAGTTCAAAAAAGGTAACTACTTTTTAATAACAAACCAGCATTATTTCGTCGTTGCAATCGATATATCATAGTAATAAGTAACATCTGTCCTGATTCTAATATTTGGGTTATAGAATAACGATGAAGAAAGATAAAGAGTAATAAACAAAAATATAATTCAGAATTTACCTCTAATTGAAGGTTATTTAGAACAAAGAACTTGTTTTCTAAACTGATAATGGGATAGTACCTTTTCTTTTAGTATTTCATATAATTAGTAATATCAAAATGTTTTATTTTCATACAAAGACACTAATCCCAAAATTGCTTTGAAGCTGTGCGGTTGGTTAGATAGTCCTATTGGTGCATGAGCCATGTATGAACAGTCCACGATTGATTATATTACGTAAATAATTGCAACAAATGTCTGTTCGTGATTTAAACGTCAAGGCAGGAAGAGAAATGGTAAACACTGGTTGAGAATAGGGGGAGGGTTAAAATATACGATTCTCAAGAGTGCGTCATTCAGGTTTACACAAGACAGTAAACCCTATGAGAGAGAAGAAAGATCACCTGAATACCTTAAGGTCATAAATATAGCACTTACCTATAAAA
This sequence comes from Trichonephila clavata, assembly GCA_019973975.1. Lineage (NCBI taxonomy): Eukaryota > Metazoa > Arthropoda > Arachnida > Araneae > Nephilidae > Trichonephila > Trichonephila clavata. The sequence continues at coordinate 24,276 of BMAO01001896.1, forward strand.
TGTAAGTCTCCGAGGAACACAAATCGTAGAGGGAAAGAATGAATTATTTTTGGGCTCGTGATTTTCAGTAAAGATAAAATGTAAAATCATTATGAAGAATGATTTTTTTTTCTAGCGAGACACATAGCAAAAAAAAATCTTAATAATATGCAGTGAGATAAAAACGAATTTTGTAAAGCTTTAACCTTTAATTATGTTCCATGTTTAGAAAGGAAAGCATTCATATATTTTATATCGTATATGTTTATATTGATGTTTCTCTTCTTTAAAGTAATACGTTAAATTTTTTCGATTGTTTATTTCAGTCTATAATTGATATATTTCAAGGATGAATTTTTAACTGTTATTAATAGACATTGTATTCACATACGCTGTAAAATTTCTTCTTTACTAAAACATATCATAAGAGACTTGATAATTAAACATTGCATTTAATCAGTGAATGCAATATAGAAGGAAAACGTTCATTTAAGGTATCCGACTACCTGCGACAACTTTAAAAAAAAATTAGTGTTATATGGATTTTTTTGTTGTTGTTTTTAGATTCGTTTAGTACATTTAAAAAAAAGGTTAAAATTAAGAAGAGAAAAAGAAATTATTATTATTACTAAAATGAGAAAAAATTGCTAAAAATTTACAAAAAAATATTTAAACAAGCCCTTTCTGTACCAAAAATTTATGAACAAATTTGAATTTTTTCAATTCTTATGTGTTGCTATGTTATTCATTTTTGAAATAATCTTCAGGATATGAGAAATTTTAATTTTTACAAAAACTTGAGCAATTCATCTTGGTTAGTATGTGACATTGCTTTAAAAAAACGGTGATTATACTCACGTAAGGGAAGGTAAATTTTGTAATAAAACAGTGATTGATAAATCTGAAAGTTAAAACACTTCTACAATTATACAGAACATACACAAAACTTTTCAGTTAATTATTTTCAAAACTTTTTTAGCAATCGCTGGTCCGTTTGAGCATCTTAAAAAAACACATTTCCAGTAAAATGCCTTTTAAAATATGACATCTTGGTTAAAGCATGTCATTTGCTTTTACTAAAACACTTGTAGTTTTTGTTCTAGAGAACGGAAAATAATAAACTTGGTATTTTTTTAAGCCAATAAGATGATCTATAAAGTAAAAACATAAGACAAATTTATCAATTTTTGGCAAAATTCACAATTTTAGGGAAGTCTCGGATACCTTATCTGATACAAAGTACTAAAACAACGAGATAAGAACAAGCCTTATGGTTTACCAAAGCACCTTGATAGATTTTTCATCTTTAGGCATACATTGATTAATCATACACAATTTTGAAAGAGAAAGTCAATTATTCATCATTAATGTAGAAGTTAGTTTCATCATTGTTTACCACGTGAAATCAATTAATCTAAAAATTCCTTGAAATAACTTTGGTAAAATTAGACAGAAAAATTTTGGATGAAAATAATAATATAACGGCAATATTAAATATTACGCATTAAAAAGACAAAGAGTTTTTCAGCTGCTGCAATATATTCATTTATTATTGATCAACATAACTAATGTAATTATGACATCAAGTGTATTATTTTTGATGAATTTATAATTATTATAACTACAAATATAGGCTGAAAAAAAAAGAATTGTATTAAAAGTAAACTTTCCTAAATTAAACATAACAGTTTTACAACATGTACATGAAGTAAAAAACTTAGCATGAACATGGGGAAATTCATGACAATATTTAATTTTTGTATCAAAATAAAACGTTTTAATCTCTATTTGCGTTTTTTTCTATAATATTCATTGCATTCTCTCTAATCACAATTAAATTATATATATATATATATATATATGTATGTGTATATTTGTGTGTATACATGTATATATATACACATACACAGAAAATAGGATCGCCTTTATAAAAAAGGTGTGTTTTGATTTTTTTTTATTTGGGTTTTTTGAATTTAAGCTCAATTCTTTTTTAGAACGCGTACACTTTCTTTTTACAATTGATACAAAGTTTGGTGCATACTTTTTGTAATTTCGAAATTAAACAAAAACATTTTAAACATTCTCTTATAACAACGAAACAAATCATCAGCATTGTGTAGCGAAAAAGAACGAAAACAGGAATTCTTCAATAAGAAGAAAACTCATAATTTCTAACGTTCTATAACATAATAATTGTATGATTCATATGTATGGATTGTCATTATAAGCCTTATGATTATAGATGTGCTGCATAAAAATAAATTACAATAGGAAAAATTCATATCCGAACGTACAATGTCTTCCACACTCCCAAGGTTTGACTTTTAAATAAATAACATCATTTTAATCAAGTGGCCATATATTCAATTTAAATGTTAACAGGAAAATGTAACATGGTAAGAACATTCAATGATTAAGCCTTATTGGTAATAAGTTTCCATTTCAACATAAACATTTAATTCTTTTATATCAATCAAGAGTTTTCTGGAAAATATTTAACTCATAATATTAATTTAAATATCTTAGAAATACGATTACGTTACAAAAATAGTTAAAAGAATTGAAAAAAATGCGTAAATTTATAGAAAGATTAAAATTATTGTTAATTTCGTTCCATTTCAACCTTTAAAATATAATGATTTGAACAATAGAGATAATAAATATTTATGATCCGTTTTTAAAATGTAAATATTAATAAATTTGACTTATAAACAACCTAAATTTTATGTCATAATGTATGAAATATGTATTAAATAATTACATATTTAAATGCGTTAAATTTAATCAAGAGCTTTTAATTGATTTTAAATTAACAACCGCAAAAAGAAAAAAAACTTTTAGCTTTTGATACTGTGATACCTTTACAAAAACGTTAAAGCGATTAATCTCAATTTCTATTACACTAAAAGAAGAATCTTTTTAATAAGGCCAGAATTAATCCATTAATTCCGTAAAAGCACAAAAGAGGACAAACTTAAATTAGAAACTTGTTCTTTTTTAACTAATATTTGACCAAAGAGTAATGTTTAGCAGTTTTTATAAGTATTCCTTGCCAACATTTTATTGATCAGTTAATGTTTTAATTGTTTTCCTACCTGTATATTTTAAGAATTTTTAAAACCTTTTTCTAGTGGTAAGATATAAACAATTAGAATACATTAATTGGAGATGGATTTTCGCATAAAGGAAAGATAAACGCAGCCGAGATATTTCATTGCATTATACTGTGATAAAAAATATGTGAATCTGATATACTCTTGTAACGATTACCTGATCTTTGAATGACATAGTATTCAAGTTAGTTTTACTTTCTTGTTCAATTGTTTCCATGAATACTGACAGAAGTTTTCAAAAATGGGAATAATTTGTATACTTACCTGAATGAAATTGTATTTTTTCATTTATTACTTTTCTTCTCAAACATATTTTATTTTATTTTCATAATAAAAACCATTTCGAATTGTTTTAAGTGTTTTAGATATTAAAACAATCGTTTGCTTTTCGAACACATTATTTTAAAGTAAACATTTTGATGTTAATTTAACTGAAATTAAATTAAGCAGAATTTTACATTCATTCAGTATTTTATTCAACATAGATGATAATCGGTGAAATTTTGTGTTGCAGATTTGATTTTTATGAAATTGGTAATTTTGTTAAATCATACATTTTTCAATAAGCAAATTCTCAACCACTTGAAAACAAAGTAATAAACACAACTGCATTTTGTTATTATTTTAGAAAATAAAACGGTAAGAATAATTTAATGTATTGAAAAACTTAATTGACTAAATTTAATTAATTTATTGCAAGCACTAATAAATTATCAAGATTGCAGTGAAATCATACGGCATGTACAGTAAAATCTGGTGAATAATACGCTCCCATACTTTTATGCTGCATTTTATAATTTTTAGGTATAATCGCCATGCAATCGCCTCTCTTTTTAGGAAGAAACTTGAAATGTACGTTTATCATGATCTTTTGTTTAATTCGAGTCTTTAATTCGATGTATTATCCCAAACTTAAGAAAATATAGTATAGTCTTAGAGCTACAACCCTTTAAGCTCATAAAGAAAGCTGTTTCTTTAAAAATAAACAGTATTTCGATAGATATAGCACTAATTTTTATAAATGCTCTTTTTTCTAAATTTTTTATTTTTAGAACTATTATTTTTATACCCGACGATTACCCGCATCTTTTTATTTCGAACTTATTTTTTGTGTCAAAAGAGTGCTCGCTATAAACCGTATTTCACGGTATTTAATTTTTTTTTATATGGTAAATCTTTCTTTTGAATTATTGCCAAAAATTATTACGGCACAAATTTTAATTTCTATAGTTTAAAACATGCTTTTATATAATAAACATAAATTTCGGCATTTTAGTTTTTTTCAATAGTTTATAATTAAAATTATTTTGTCAGTAAAAACTCATAAATCGTTTCATAACATTAACGTATATTAAATATATTTAATCTTTCATATCATTGAATCATCATTGTTAATAAGGGAGAATATGTAATTATTTCTAAGAACTTCTTAATCAACCACTTCTAATATTGAAAGCGTAGTTTCTCTTAGCGTTTAATAGAACAGTTGTCCTTAATGGTTATTTAAGAGTACAGTCACACACACACCTGAATACATTTTTAGCTAATTCGGAAGCTACATTACACGCAAAACAAAATATTGTTATCCTTTGTCATTAGCTTCGATTGTTGAGTCTAGCAAGAAGCATTAAGTTGATAATTGCTATATAAGCATCTATAAGCATCCATTCAGTGTCGGGAACAGCGCTATTTTTCCTCCATGGTTTCTAAAAAATATTTTAATGGAAATTGAGAACGATATACCAATTAATTTTTATCCTACCTTCAAAAGGTTAAATGAGTTAAATTTTTTTAGTGATAATGAAGCGTGGTAGTGCTTTATGTATTTTTATCCAGCTGTTTTAGTGTGCCTCCATTGTGTAAAGAACTTATTTCTACAATGGCTCTTATATTGGTAAGATACATTTAAATATTTCGTCACATTTTTGCTGCTTTATTTGCAGTAAATTCTATTGCAGTTCAAAGATGATATAAATTATCGTAAAAAATTTGAAAATATGACTAATAATAAACTAGGACATCCACTAAAAATATGCGAATTTATAGAATATAATAAATTTAAAATGAATTTTTAATTGTTTAATATTTACGTATTTAACTGCACATCATTGTGTAGCCAGTTCCTCTAGCCTAGGAAAAATAGCTGGTATAACTGGAAAAAGCAAATAACAAACAGAATTTAGGCTTAAAAAGCTAATACTGCAAACAATTTCGAAAAGTAAAGAGTCTACTCTAGACTTTATAACCTGATGAACATCTTATTGAATGCAAGCATAATGATGTCTACGCCTTGCTACAGAGGACAGCTATTTTTATTTATACCATTAAGAAAATGCGTTTATTATGAACCCCTTGCGTGCGATGTAACCACTAGTGGATACATACTATGTCAAGTGGATTCATGGCTTATTTTGGTGTACAACCAGTATAACCAGCATAGGAAAGATTCTAAGGAAGATTTTCATTTGTTGGGTTTGTATCAAACTACAAGAGTCTAGTTACAAAAGGACTGGGTTACAAAAAAATTTGCAAAAATAGGAAAATTTGAGTTATGATTATAAATCTTTGTAAAATTGCTTGAAAAGTTCCTTGGTAGAAAAATCTTTTCCTCATGCGTCAATTGACATTTTTGTTCAATTTCTTCAACTTCTTCATCACGACCAGATACATTTGTATCAGAGTCACTATCGTATTCAGCGGCTCCTAGGAAATAGTCTGACTTTAGTTGAAATCCTATGGCAATGCCATATTGGCAAGAAGAAGTAAAAAATAAACAACTGTAATAGCCATACAAACTTTAGAAAACAAAACGAAACACGAATGAACGTGCAGTCAGCGTCGTCAAGGTCAAAATCCCCAATTTGTGGGTAGACTAGAAAGCGCTGTTTGATACACAAGGGGTAAAAGGCAATGGACAACAAATTAACATACGGTAGAACGTCGTTTCTCCCAATCAATCGGGCACCGTTCGGATACGCGATTGTTTGGATAACCGAAAATCGATTGCGATCCATGCAGTATATGAAACCGGACACTGTACGAATATTAAAAATCAAAACATGTGGGAAACGTGCTTGAAGAAAAAGCAAAATAGGTTCAAAACTTCAATTTTACCTTGATTGTGGAAAATAATCACTTATTTTTCGCTGTACCAATGTACATGTTCGTTTTTTCGCTGCAAGGTCTTTGATTCTCTTCAGCAGCAGTAGATAAGTAGGACAGCACTCTGATTGTTGTTCGTACCACTCCGTAGCTGTCTCTAACGCTGAAACGCGTCAGCATTTGATGGACCCTTGCTACTTTCGTCGTTGTTGTTGTCTTTGTCTTCATCCGTTTCATCGTCAATATGGTCGGATGCTTCTTGCACGGAAGTCACAATCTCGTCATCATTTGGCCTTTGAAATCAACAGTCTTTTTCATCGCATGCCATCCAGGTTTCTACATCAATGAAACTCAACAAAATAGTACGTATACACCCTCTCACTCGGAAACAAACTGATGTAATATTTCGCTCAGATGTTTACCAAATTACACAACTGAAATTCCTTAAATATCCCTCAGCTTGGGTTTTCCCATCACCTTTGGCCTCACGCGAAACAACTGTTAAGCATTACACTGTTCGAAAACGTATCCGGACTTTGGTTTGGATATTTGACACTCCGGATAATGAACGTTCGGATAAACGACGTTCTACTGTAATATCAGTTTTTATAGCTTTAGTTTTTATTTTCTATTGAGATATTTACATATATTCTGTTTTATTTTTAGCTACTAAATAAAGCATCTACAATTTTTTCTAACCATGCCAAATATATAAACGTGTGATGTCGCATTAAAGTAAATGTAAAAATGTGCAATTAAAAGAACACTCAGGAGATGAAAAAAATAGCACAGTGTTTAGAACAATTATATTGATTACTTTATTTGAAAACAACTGTTTGTATTCTAAAACCACATTTAGTATGCTAATGCAAATTTTAGTTTTTCGAAGAAAAATATCCCTGACTTTGTTTTGTCTTTCTTTCAGCCCAGTGATCTGCTTTTAATTTTTATAAAATTAAAAAAAAATTTTTTTAGGCTTCGATTTTTTTCTTTTTTTGAAAAAAAAGGCCGTTTTAAGCCATTTTACTTTATAGAAGAATTATAGTTTGAAAAATAGAGAGAAAATAAAAACTGAAATAAACAGAAAATGTAAAGCGTGAAAAATAACTCTTTTAAGATAATTAATTAACTAAAATTATCCCATCCTAACTTGTGCTTTTGCTTGAGCAAAATGATCAACAAAAAATATTGAAGCATTTTTTTAACTTTCTGTAAACACATTAAACGAAAGCAGAAAACTTAATTTTGCATTAGTGATAATGTTTTTAAAAACTTAAATACAAGTGATAAAATTTGATGTATTGAACAAAAAATAAAAAAAGGGTGGGGGAGTGGATGAAATTTATATGATGAACTGATATGAAAGAAAATATTAAATTGCGAATATATAGCAATTAAATGAAATTTAATGCACAAACGACTTGTATTAGTACAAATAAATGACGAAATTTTCAAAGAATAAAAAACAATATTAAGTGTCCGAAATCAGTATTTGGTGTTGCCACCACGCGCTTCAATGTGTGCTGCTATATGACGTGGCATGGAGTCAAACAGGTTTTGAATGTCTGCTTGTGGAAGAGAATTCCATATTGCTTGTACGCGCAGCAAAAGTTCGTATTTTGAAGCTGCAGGACGCAGATTACGAGCAAAACGCTGACAAACCAAATCTCACACGTGCTCAATAGGCGACATATCCGGCGAATAAGCAGGCCAAGGAAGAAATTGCATGTGTTGGGCTGAACAAAAGTCTCGAACAGTCATTGCAACATGTGGGCATGCATTATCCTGCTGAAAAGTAGCTCCAGGGATACCTTGAAGGAAGAGAACGACTTCGGGCTGTAGCACTTCATGGACGTACCTGTTGTTATTGAGATTACCCTCAATTCGTAGGAAATTGGATCTTCCGTGATACGAAATCGCACCTCAAACCATAACTCCGGGTGTTAGGCCATTATGTCGTTCGATAACACACTCTGAAAGGCAGCGTTCGCCGGCATAGCGTCTAACACGAATGCGGCCATCATGGTCCTACAAATTGAAGCCTGATTCATCTGAAAGGACAACTTGGTGCCATTCAGCTTTCTAGTCTCTGTGCTCATGAGCCCATTGCAGACGCAGCCGTCGATAGTTTCCCGTGAGGGAGATCCTGTATAAAGGTACCCTTGCACACAATCCACGGTGCAGCAGTCAGCGACGAATTGACGAAGCCGACATTAGTACACCTGTAGTAGTAGACCAACGTGCTGCTAACAGCCTGGAGGAAGCTGTATGGTCATTCACTGCCATGCGGAACAGGTGTCAATCGTCGCGCGCTTACGTCCCTCTCCGTCGTCTACTGTCAGTTTTTCGAGTTGTTCGGTGCTCGTCAGTCCACAGCTTCCCCACTCGCATCACTGTGTAACTGTTCCGCTGCACACTAGCTCCTTTTGCGCGATAGGAAAATCCTCCTTCTCGAAGGCCGATAACCCTCCCCCGTTCAAACTCCGTAATTTGTTGAAATTTCTCCTTATTTAATCGTGGACGCATACGTTCCTCTCTAACAAATAATCATTAACTATTTTCAACATCCCGCTCCGGCCCTCTATTTATATGCTTTCAGCATCAGTTCTGAGGACGCTGTGCACGCTACGCATGCGCAGTGGCTCTGAAACTTTACAATTTTACGTAACATCCTATAATTGATATTTGCTGCAAAGTTCATTTAATTTTCATGATTCCTTCATGATGTTGCATTTTTTACAAACATCAGTGTATATTTTTTTAAGGTATCATAATTTTTATGCACATGCCTTTTAACCGTTCATTTATTAATTTTCGTACACTGTTCCATAAAGCCTTCAAACGCTCTTTATAATAAGTGAGATAAATTATTAAATATAACTTTATCAATACATTAATCAATTCAAATAAGCAAGATAATTGAACGATTGATCAGTAATTAAAATGATAAATATCCAGAACTATCCTTTTAAAAATAAATTTGATGTCTCAGGAATTTTTTTTAATTTTAAATTAATTACCCTGCAGCCTATCAGAAGAAGAACCAGATGAATTGAAATAAAAATGGGATTGATCAGAAGATTATCATTTATTACAGAAGGAAAAAAAATACTTGTACCATCATTAATTAATTTCACAATTTTTTTGTTCAATAAAAAACAGTTCTTTCTAAATTTCTTTTCAAATGAAGTACTGTGAAAATTTGTTTATCATGTATATATAAAGAACCACCAATTAATTTCAATAAAGTGGATACTGTAATTTGTGTATCTTTTACCAATGTGGAATTAAGTAGGAATTACGTAGAAAATAATTTGTTTCTTTCTAAGCGTTAATGCCGAGGAATTATTTTTAAAAAAAAATGGAAAATATAATATTGTAAATTATTAAAAGTGAAAAATTGATAGGATTGCTTGAGAATGGAACTTCATTTGTTAAAAAATTCATAAAACTTTCTCTAAGAAAAGTTTGATGATTCTAAAACACTAAATATTGATTTTAATTAAATACATTTTTAACATTAAACAGGAATGTAAAATAAAAAAAAACCTTAAATTCTTTCTAAATGTGCCAAATTTAAGATGGAACATATCTTTTCAAAAACGCTTTTAATTCACATGCATTTTAGTGGCAGTGGTCAAAGTAACGATTTCGTGGCTGGCGTGCCAGGAAATCGAGCCTAGTGCCGCTGATGACCGGTGTATAGAGTGGGACCACTGCACTTTAAATCTGACTAGGCTCAAACGTCCTCCCGTTGATGTGGTATGGAACTTAGGAGACAAAGGTGACAGCTAAGGTGTCGTCCTGGTCGTTTGACCATGGTTCAAAATTACGGGATCCGTCGCCAATAGCTGTCGTGCAGATTTAGAATGCATCATGAATATGATTTTCACTCACTCACTCCCATATGCATTTTAAATTTAAAACAATAAATCTCGCATCAGTTTTATTCAATGTTACATTTATAACACGAACCTATTACTCGCTGCTCACAAATTTCTATGTCTAGCTCTTATTTCTCGTGTCCCAACCCTTTCGAGTCAAAGCAATAACTCTTGTATTTCAAATATTTTCAGGGAATAAAACTCTTTTTTTTTTCTTCTGGGGCTTGCCAACAATAAATGAATGATGCTGAGAAGAAAATCTTTTTTCTCAGTTTAGATTGTGAGATTTTTTCATTATTTTCTTTTTTTAAGTTGTTTTATTGTTTTTTATTTACTTTGAAGATTTTTTCTTACTCTTTTTGTCTTTACCAAAAAATATGCTACATTTTCTTCACGAGCCTGCAGCTGAAAATTTCTTTTAATTTTTTTATGTTACTCCCAAATCTAATTTTGGTTTTTAAGATCGTTAAAACATGATTGTAACTTTTCCCCATGAACTCCATTGCCAGTCAGGTGAATCTTCAATCTTAGTTCAAACATGAACTCTTTATCTCCCGGTTTTTTCTTCTTTCTGATATTTTGCTACTTGAATTTGTCATAGGTAGGTAACCAAACAGTTACTCAAATTATCAAATTGTTTATTTTAACATAAGTTTTGCAGAAGATGAAACCTAAACATTAAATTTTTAAAAATCTTAACAGAAAATAAAACATTCTTCTATCCTTTCATGAATCATTTTTGTTCAGTAATGTTTATATAATTAAACTTCCCCTACAAACAGCATCTTGCTAAAAAGAGTCACTGAATTTCGTAAATAGAACCTCTGTTACCGCTAAAGTACTGAAATCAGTTAATCTGCTCATAAATTAAGATAATCCATTAAAAGAACTGAAATTTGCTTCATTTTTCAAATAAATTTGGTAATCTGCGAATTACCTAGATATTTTGCACATTGCCTACTAGACACTCGTTAATCTACACATTACCTACTAGACAATAGATAAAGCGAAAATAAGATCTTTGGTAGAACAACAACAATGTTTCTGTAAGCTTAAATTAAATTTTTATTGATTTATTGATTACTAAAGAGTCAAGTTAATATAATTGGACAATCAGCACATTAGTAGATATGATCAATCATCAATCATCAATTGGTGATAAACTCAATCCAAAAAAATCAAACACTTTAAAAAATGATTGCAATTTAGGAAATGAATTTTCGAAACACGGTAAAGGTATTGTGAGATCCACTTTATAAATTTCAGTTTATTATGTTAAAAGCAAAACAATTATTTAAATTTATTATTTTGTTCACGTGAATTTATTTATCATTGTTTAATATTTTGTCACCAGGAACTGAACGATATTGAAAAAGTATATTATTTTGTACGCTGTGGCAACAAGGAAGTGCTCGTTCTATTTTGTTTAATTAACAGTATTCCATGAAAAAATTGTTTATAACTAGGTGAGTCTTGGACTCTAGTTGGCATGTTTAATTTGTGAAATAAATGAGATTTGGCAGTATAAGTAGTTTGGAGTATTAATTTTCAATACAAGAAACTTTCTTATTTTTTTATTTTTTACGATATCTGGCGTCCGGTAACAGGACTATTAAGTGTCAATATGTTTACATCTGTTAAAGGCTTCAAGAAAGAAGACCTAATTTATTTGTGTCAAGAGATCAATGAGGACTTACCGTTGAAGGTTACCATATCTACACTGAAAGATGTAATTTTAAACAGTAAAGAATATAAAAATGATCCGGACTTTGTTTCAACCGTACTAGCCACAACTGTTTCTGAAAGGCAGAAAAAAGAAGAGAGAAATCGGCCAAGACGAAGAGATAAAGCGCCAAGAAGAAGAGAGAAAGAGCCAAGAAGAAGAGAGAAAGCGCCAAGAAGAAGAAAGAGAACGACAAAGACAACATGAGTTGGATTTGGCGAGATTAAACTCCGGACAGTTTTACATACTCTAGAGGATCAAACGCCAGAGTCAGGTAGTGTAAAATAGAAATTTCACTTACCTAAGTTAGAATTACGCCATTTTTCGGGAGATTTTAAAGGACTGGTTACCTTTTTGGAGCCAGTTCGAACATGTTCATAATGATGTTGATATAGCACCAGAAAATAAATTTCAGTATTTAGTGCAAGCAACCGTTAGCGGCTCACGCGCTCGGGAGGTAGTGGAAAGTTTTCCATCCACCGGCGCCAACTACGCCAAAGCTGTTGAATCTTTAAAATCGCGTTTTGGTCGAACTGATTTACTTATAGAATTCTATGTCCTCGAGCTTTTAAAATTGGTTTTACAAAACGCTTCGCAAAGTTCGACTGTTAATTTATGTACGCTGTATGACCATTTGGAGTCTCAGATTAGGGCATTAGAGACACTTGCGTAACAACGGATAAAAGCGCTGCTCTACTTCATCCTTTGGTTGAGTCATGCTTACCGGAAGATATACTAAGAGCGTGGCAAAGACAAAGAGGTCCTGATTTCCATTATAGTGGCGAACCACAAGAAAGGCTTAGTAGCTTACTAAAATTCTTAAAATCTGAAGTAGAATCAGAAGAAAGGATTTGTTTGGCGATGCAAGGTTTCGGTTTAAACAAAAAGAAAGACAATATTGGGTTTAGAAATAAGAAATTTGAACCAAGAGTAAAACAAAATAAAACACCCACCGCCTCCGGTCTTTTTACCAATCCACATACTCATAAAACCAAAAAGTCATGTGCCTTTTGCGAGAAAACTCATCCCAGTGCAGACTGTTTTTTCTGCACAAAAAATGAGTTTAGATGAAAAACGAAGGATTTTGAGGGAAAAAAATTTGTTGTTTTGCCTGTCTGGCTCCCGGTCATCCCGTCCGAAAATGTCGTTCATTTTTAAAATGTGTAATTTGCGGGAAGAAACATGTTCCTTGATGTGCGAAACAAACGAGTCAAGAAAAAATGATTTCAAGAAGACGGCAGAAGCTGAAGTTTTCAACGAGGTCAACATGTCCAACCTGAGTGGGGGTCCTAAAGTGTTTTTACAGACTCTAAAGTGTAAGCTCATATCAGATAAAAAAGAAAAAATCGTGCGAATTGTTCTGGACACCGGCTCGCAAAAGTCTTATATTGTAAAGAGTCTTGCCGAAGAAATGGGATACGTTCCTGTAAAGAAAGAAACTCTGGTACATTCACTGTTTGGTGGGATTAAATCTAAAGAATTTGTACATACATGTTACAGAATTAGGTTGAAAAATATTAAGAACAATTTTGCATGCAACTTTGAAGCTTTGGATCAGGTAGCTATTTATAATGATGTATCACCTGTGAACTCCGGGCCTTGGTTAAAAGAGCTTCAAGAAAGGGATATAACATTAAGTGACGTGGGAGAAAGCCACAACCTGTACAAGTGCTTATAGGAGCTGATCTTTTTGGAAAGATTTTAATCGGTCAGCGTAGAGTCTTACCATGCGGATTAGTAGCCATTGAAACTTTGCTTGGGTGGACTCTGTTAGGGAAAGTTCCTGATAGTAAAGTTACTACAAGCAATGCCATGTTAGTGACATCACTTTTCGCTAAAGAGTTTGACATTTCAGACTTCTGGAAACTGGATTCTATTGGAATCAAGGATCCTATTGAAAAGCTGTCTAAAAAAGAGCAAGAAGATTTGACTACTGAAAATTTTCTTCAAACTGTTAGGTACAATGAAGATAATCGCTATGAAGTTCATTTGCCTTGGTTAGATAACTGTGTGCCTTTACCTGATAATTTTGAGCAAGCTAAAAGAAGGTTAGACACCACAACCAAGAAGTTATTTCAGGAAATTTGTACGATAGTTATGAGGGCATATTTTCCGAATGGCTGCTTGAAGGAATTATCGAAGAAGTACCAATTGAAGAGAAAGATTTGTCTGCTAATTATCTACCTCACAGAGCTGTTATCAAAGTTAGTAAGACAACTCCTATTCGCCCGGTTTTTGATGCATCTGCTCGACTCAAAGGACATCCGTCACTAAATGACTCCTTACATAGTGGTCCAAACTTGATTGAGCTCATTCCTGATATTTTGCTGCGTTTTCGAGAAAAGAAGATTGGTGTAATCGCAGACATAAAGAAAGCCTTTTTGCAAATTAGCCTCTGTGGAGAAGACAGAGACTTCTTGAGATTTCTATGGTTGGACAAATAAAGGCTGCAAAGACTACAGGTTTTTTCGGATACCAGAGTAGTTTTTGGCGTTTCGCAGCAGTCCTTTTCTACTAGGAGCTGTATTGAAGTATCATCTTGAACAAAATACTGACGTTGATCCTTTTGTAACGAGTTGTCTTTGAAGAGTTTTTTATGTGGACAATCTTGTAACCAGCGTCCACAGTGAATTAGATTTACAGCGAGTGATAAGTGTTTCTAATGAGTTATTAAAAAAAGGTGGTTTCATTCTGCGGGATTGGGAATCTCACTAACAGAGGATGGATGATCCTTCAAAACAGATCTGTTAGGCTTTCAATGGAATAAAATTGAAGACTGTTTTATCGCTAAATATCAGCTGGTTGAAAGAAGTAAATGTCGACAACATTACTAAACGCACAATATTATCGTTACTCACAAAGTGTTTGATCCATTTGGATTTGTATCTCCTGTAATGCTTTGTCCTAAAATTATGCTACAAAAAAACCTGGAAATTATCGTTGGAATGGGACGAAGAAATCACTGGATCCCTTCGACAAGAATTTTTACAATGGTTTAGGGAACTAAAAGTATTGGAAAATGTTACCGTTCCTCGCTGGATCAACGTTAATCCAGAAAATATGAAGAACTTCTCCATTCATACCTTTTGTGACGCAAGTAGAGATGCATATGCCGCAGTTACGTATCTTGTACAAGAGGGAGAATGTGGAAAGGTGCATTTTTTAGCCTCGAGATCACGAATATCTCCTCTGAAATTCCAAGATTAGAGCTTCTTGCTGCATTGGTGGGAGCAAGATTAACGAAATCTGTATTGGATGCTCTTGGATGGACTGATATTAGATGTTTTTATTGGAGTGATTCCACTACCGTTCTTACCTGGATCATTAAAGATGAAAATTGGTCTATTTTCGTGAATAACAGAGTCCAAGAAATACGGAATATTAGCCAAGTTTTTTCTTGGTGTCATATTTCTGGCTTTGAAAATCCAGCTGATTTACCCTCCGAGGATGCAAAGCAAGTATTTTTAGTGAAAACTAGATGGTGGGAGGGGCCAAAATGGCTTACTTTATTTGAAGACGAAGGACCATGCAATGAATATGAGTTTGATGAAGATGAGATACTAAAAGAGAAAAGGAAAAGCTCAAAATATTAGCTTTGGTGTCTGTAAATCAAGAATTCATCTGCAGGCTGGTTTTATCAGCGCTTTTCAAATGTGAAAGCATTGTGAAGTTAGTGGGATGGATTTTGAGATTTTGTAAGGAGCTGCAGATGCGATGTTCAGCTAAGGAAAAAAGGGAAGTTTGGATGCTGAAGAATACAGAGCAGCAGAGAAACAAGTGATAAAATTGGTCCAGTCGGAATCTTTTGTGAATGAGCATGATGCAAAACTAAAAACTTTGAGTGCGTATAAGGATGCCGATGGAATAATACGGCTCAAGACGAAAATAATTTTCCGTCAGGATACAGAAGATTTTAGGGAACCAGCTGTTCTCCCGTCCAATCATAAAGTTGTCGAAAGACTAATATTTTCTCACCATATCAAAAATAATCATGCTGGAACTCAAATTTTGCTTAATATTTTGAGAGAACATTTTTGGATTTTGAGAGGAAGAAAAACAGTGCGTTCTGTTATCTCAAAATGTGTCGTTTGCAAAAGATTTTCTTCTAAATGTTGTGATGTTGTATCTGCTCCTTTGCCTGAAGATCCAATACGACAGGCAAACGTGTTCGAGATTTGTGGAATTGACCTGGCGGGACTTTATTTTTAAAAGATGGAAGAAGGCTTGGGTATGCATTTTTACATGCGCCGTATATAGAGCTGTCCACTTAGAGCTTGTTTCATCGCTATCGACCGAAAGCTTTTTGCTAGCTCTACGGCGATTTATAGCTCGGAGAGGCGATGTGAAACCATGTACTGTGATAATGGCACTAATTTTGTCGGAGCTTCCAATTTGCTTAGAAGTTTAGATTGGGGCCGCATTTGTAGCGACAATGCTCTTCGTCCAATTAAGTGGAAATTTAATCCCCCTTCTTCACCATGGTGGGGTGGATGGTGGGAGAGACTAATTGGTATTCTTAAAGTCTTTTGAGAAGAATACTTGGAAGAGCAAGTTTGGCATTTGAGGAGTTGACAACAGTTATTTGTGATTGTGAATCTGTAATCAACTCACGCCCTTTGACTACATCGACGAATGTGACTCAGAATTTGTTCCACTTACCCCTGCGATGTTTCTTCAGGATATCAAAAACTCTGGTGTTCCAGACTGTGATGCGGCAGATCATAAAAGTCTCAACCATCGTGTCAAATACAGGTTAGCTTTACAGAAGGACATTCGAAAGAGGTTCAGGTCCGAATATCTTGGATCTTTGATAAGGAGGCCGGAAAAGACTAGAACTTCGATGATAACTCCCGGGACATTGTTCTCATAAAAAGTGACAACGCCAATCGAATCGACTGGCCACTGGGGAAAGTGACAGAAATTCTGCCAGGGAAAGACGGTGTGTGTCGACTCATTAAACTTAGAACATCTCGCGGAGAAATTCTGCGTCCAATTCAGCGCGTCTTCCCTTTAGAGATCTCTTCTAATGATTCGTCTTTCCACCTGACAAAAAAATGCATTATCTACAAAAATAGCCTCTATGAAGAATGCTATTCCTAAGTGTTCTGACGACAACTCCATCGACTACGCAGTTGTTCAAAACAAGACAAGACTAGGACGGACGTTAAAATTCCCAAAAGGCTGGATCTCTAATATAGTTGTTGAGCTGTGGGACTTCCACATCTCAAGGTGGGAGGATGTGAGATCCACTTTATAAATTCAGTTTATTATGTAAAAGCAAAACAATTATTTAAATTTATTATTTTGTTCACGTGAATTTATTTATCATTGTTTAATTTTTTGTCACCAGGAACTGAACGATATTGAAAAGTATTATATTTGTACGCTGTGGCAACAAGGAAGTGCTCGTTCTGTTTTGTTTAATTAACAGTATTCCATGAAAAAATGTTTATAACTAGGTGAGTCTTGGACTCTAGTTGGCATGTTAATTTGTGAAATAAATGAGATTTGGCAGTATAAATAGTTTGGAGTATTAATTTTCAATACAAGAAACTTTTATTTTTTTATTTTTTACGATAG